>PVKB01000213.1:0-264695 GCA_004027205.1 Ctenodactylus gundi | reverse complement strand
CTCCTTACTATTGGCTCCTGGCTATTCCTTTCCTCACAGTACTCTCTCTCTCTGCTACTTTCTTTTGTTCCCCATTTACTATTTTGACCCCTTGTCAAAAGCCCGGGCAGTCCTTAGGACCGACACCTTACATCAGAATAACGTCCCAAGAGGAAGGCTGCCTCCCAGTATCTCTCGCCGAGTACCAACAGAGGACTCCTTCAAATCCAGAATACTAGTAAGGGCTTCTCTCAGGCAGGATCTTCTCTAAAACCATCCATCAGATCTGTTTTAGCTAGGCTTTCCATTGCTAGGGCAAAATGCAGTATTTAAAAGATTTAAAAGAGAAAAGGCTGATTTGAGCTTATGGTTTCAGAGGTTTCAGCCCATGGCAGAAACATAGTGGAAGGGTATAGCTACAGGAAACTGCACATCTCACAGGGACAGAAAGAAAAGAGCCAGAGTTAAAAACAATACTCTGCAAAGTTCTACCCCACTTCCGGAAGTCTATGTCCTCCAACCAGGCCTCACCTCTTAACAGCACATTTGGCAATAAGCTCATCAACACACCCTGTGATCTAGTCACCTCCAAATCCCTACCTGTGAACATGTGAGCCTTTGTGGGGACTTTTTTTTTTAATTCAAATCATAACAAGGGCATTGAAGGCGCTGGCAGACACTGGGTGCTACTGACATCTTGGTGCCCTGTAGAAACTGGATGCTGAAGAAGTTGCCCACGCTCTAGGACGTTGTCACTGGAAATGTACCCTGAACCTCAGCAGAACTGGCTATGTATTTCAAAACATTTTTCATTTGTTCAAAATGAAACTGTGGGATCCCTTTTCAAAAAGTATTAGAAAAGTCACACTGGCAAAATCAAGGCACTAATCAGGCATAGGGTCTGGCTTGATTTCACATAGATCTGGAGGTGGAAACCGAAAGCTGGAGGGGATACCTATGCTACAGGAGCCAGACACAAGAGAAGCCATCCACATGCTAGATGTCTGCCTGGCTAGCAGTGCAAAGGAACTGGTAAAGAAAGCTTCTTGCAGTATCTGCTCAATACCTTCAACGGAGATAGCTGAAGATATCTTAGGAGCTCACCTCTATTTTGCCAGACAATAATTATGAATGGATTTGGAGTAGATAGGAAAATAACTAGTATAATGAGCAAAGGTCAATGGCACTGGAAGGGGGTAAAATCATTGGCTCATCTAGAACTCACTCTACAAATTTGATCTTCTTGATGCTTATTATCCTACTTAATTTTTGCTAAGAATAAAATTGCACTTTCAAAAACACTGGTTTTTCTCATTCCAATATCCACTGAGAAGTCAAAACACTTGTACAGCACTAATATACAATTTCCTTGACTGAAGTCAACATGGCCCTAGGCCCAAGCGTCTTATCCTTCGATTGATCTAATAAACATAATAAACATACCTTGGATACCTTGATTACGAAGCTCGGTCAGTCTAATATCCCGTCCTTTGTTCTATTAGCTTATGTCTATCTCTAACAGTTTCCCTTTCTTATTTTTCTTTTCAAGAGAGAAAAAAAGTTGAGTCATATATTCTTTGGTTGCTAATTGATTCAAACCCTTTCACTGAAAGGATTAAGATGCATTTGACAGACAAACCCATGAGGTCCTTTCCTGCCCTGGGCAGATTCTTGGCTTCTGGCTCTTATTTACCTGTTTGGCAAGTGATTGAAAGTGATTGGTGGATGTGGCACTGAAAACCCCAGCTCATGAAACTTGGATTGTGTGATTTTCCACATGCGACACTTAGACTTAGAGAAGAGATTCCTCTCCACAGGCTGGGATCAGGCACAGAGCGTGCTGCCCTAGCTCTCTACCATGTGGCTCGCTGCATCTTGGTTCTTGGAAGGTGTAGCCTGAGGAAGACAGGATGACAGCACTCAGATGCCCTGCCTAAGCCTGAGACTTCATAAGGCACAGGTTTGAGGAATTGAGGGGTGTGGTGGAGAATATGACCGCTCAGATTTTGCCTAGGAACCCTTCTTCAGGCTATGTTATCTACAAAGATGTTTAAGGGTCAGGGATGGCAGGGAGAAGAATCGACTGCTACACTTTATTTCCTCATCATTTTATTTCTGACAGCTATGCACAGCAGGAATGTCCTGGACTGAGTCTCTCTCCTCTTTCTCTCCTTTCTACTTTCCAATGTAGACTATATACTGCATGAAGACACAGAAGATACACCTATTTTGTTTACTTGGAGTAGTCCCATCTTCTGGAATAGTCCTGTTAGATGGTGCATGGAAAGGGACCTTTGTGAGGACAGGAATTTCAATCGGTTTTATTTTCTGCTACAATCGGAGTAAACTTTAGTTCCTTTCACTTAACAATTCTCTTCCTTCGGAGTAGCGATATGGGATGGTCTCCTCAGTTGCTTTCCTTTTAGTTTCCTTTGGGTTTATATCAGTACTTCCATCTTATTAGCAGCTGTGTGGTGACCTTATGAGCCCACTTCATTAAAAAGAGAAAAGTCATTTAGTTGAGAATTTTCAATCTGTAACTGGGAGATAGATCTAATGTGGTCTGGTAGAGAACAACATAAAGGTATAAAACTTTGAATTTGCCCATAGTTTTGCTGTCTCCTTTGAAAGAATCCATTTGGATTAAGAGAAAATGCAGGTTATGCAAGAGGTACAGAGAAAAAAAAACTGGAAGGAGAGAGTCCTCATAGCATCCAAGACTGGTTTTCAGTTGTGCTTGAAACCAGCTGCTTCTGCTTCTTTCCGCTTCCTGTGGCTGGACCTTCCAGTGTTCCTGGGCTTCTGTTAGCCAGCAGATCCCCATTCTCCCAGGCCAGCTCAGAGTTTGGCCAAACAACGGGCATTTTCATCTCCAGGATCTTTTCCACAGAGCAAGCACAGTGACATTTTAAAAAGACTTTTCTGATTTAGGAGAATTTTCCAGTAGTTTCTCACTGTGTTGAGAATAAATTTCAAACTCTGTAAGGGAATGTGCAAAGCCTCTGCCTTCATCTTTGTCCCAGCTCACATCTCTCCTCTCTTTTCCACCAGATTTCTTTAATCCCCGCAATGGGTCAAAGTCTCTACTGTTTATGGCCTTTGCACATGTAGCTCTTTTAGCTGCAAGTGTCTTCCTCTTCCTGGGTCTTTCTCTTCATCCCAGCTCAGCTCAAAGTCACTTTCTCAGAAAGACCCTCTCTAAACAGAGACTAAAGGGGTCAATCAACCACCCAAAAATTTCAAAAGAAATTTCAAAGAAATTTATTTTTGTGACATTTTTCCTATTTACCCACTTGTTAAGTTTATTATCTGCTCCATCGTGAATCTTGTTCTCTTGCACAACTTCAATGCCCCAGAACTGTGCCCAGCACACAGCATTTAACAATTATGATCTGGCCGAAGAAACTTGTAACACATCTTTTTATTTCAATACCAGTCATCTGCCTACCTTTGATGCATAGCAAAGTGACTTCTCATAAATTAAAACAAGTGTTGAGACTGATTCGTGCTATTAAGGTGATCTGGTAAAAACAAGAAACCTCAAAAATACAGTGCATAGGACTTTGTCATTGAAGCAAGTTTATGGCAGAAGATAACTATATCGTTCTACATACAAAATTGCCAGCAGACCTCGGCTGGGCATCAGGTGGTAGGAATATCGACACGAGCAAGCTATCACCCTACTAATCCACTCTGATGTTCAAGGAAGGCAGGCTAACATTATAAATGTGGTAGGAAAAATAAAACTAGTTGTGTTTACTAAGTCATTAGGACCTGCTAGCACAGGTATTTACATGAGTTAACATGCTCACAGAACCCTCTAAGGTAGGTACTCTTATTTAAAACGATGAGGAAACTTATCCACAGCTTCAGCCTCTGTCGGAGCTCTTGAACACAAACAGTGGCAATCCAGCTTGCGCTCTTGACCTCACTCTGCACCATCTCTAGATGCTCTGAGGATGCCACAGCCAACGACATGGGTGGGCAGCTGTCATCTGTGTGACTTGGTGACTCTATGTAGACAATAACTGCCTATATAAAGGGTATCTTATTTATTTCATATGTCCAGCATGTTGTATAAGGCAAGGGGGCAAGAATGTGTTCTTTTTGAAAAGTAAAATCAGAGATATATAGCCCACTGCCGGGCGTGGGGCAGAAGAAGATCGGGGGCTGGCTTCATCTCATCGCCTTATCCCCATTCTCATTATTTTACTTCAGCTGATGAATAACTAACTGGAGTCTGTGGTCTTTCCAAATCAATGAAATGACTTTCAAGTTACAAGAATAATTTGAATTTACTATCCATATATTCCTGTCAAGCCTACCCCTCCTCTCAACCTGATATATATGATTATTTAGGAACACTTCAAGTTCAGTGTCCACATAATGAATATGCAGGTCTTCATCTCAAACACCTGATTCATGAGAATGTGAGCATTTGTCAATGTTAAGTTATCAATGTTCACAGGCCTGGCACATGGTTCTCCACCCACAGCTCCAATCAGAGCCTTCTGGGTCTTCACCCACCAGTGAAACATCAGCCCTTTAACACATCCTTGTCACATTACCTACTGATGGACAAAAAATAGTATGTGTGTCTGTGTTTACACACTGCCTCATTAGAAACAGTTTCCTTTCTTTCTAGATATTGAGAGTAACTGGACCCAGTGGACAACAGGTTTAATTAATTATAATTTTTAAATTATAATTTTTAAAATTCTATTACTAATTTATCCTGTATTTGTCCAATAATGTAGTTTCGAACTACTGCAATTAAAACAACAGGCAGAATCCCTCCTTTCCTATTTATAGCTAGAAACTAGAAAATGGAACAAAAAAAAAAAGGCCATAGCCATATACCTGGACTGTGACAGAGCAAAGCTAGTAAAACACAGGTCTTTGATGGAGAACGTGACTACCAGATCATCACTAATTGTTCTGAAATAATTTTCTAAGAACAACATAACTTACTTTATCTCAGTACATATTGCTTTGAAGTTAACTACTTATAACTATAACAACGTCATTGCATTCCTCTTATATCTGGGGACCATAAATTTACCCTTGTTGCCCAAGTAAGAAAATGGAAAGCAGATGATTCAGGTTGGGTGCACACCACTATAAATAAGTTAGTTTCTCTCACTGAGCCTTAGTTTCCTCAGCTGTAAAATGGTGTATGTCATACCTAAAATGTGAGGTTATCGTAAGTTGTACACAAGCATTCGTGGAAATCACCTAGTGATTAAGACTAAAAAGATACACAAGAAACATCACTGTGGTTGCTATCGTCGATAATAACTTATGCCATTATCCTAATTAATTATAGGCTTTGTAAGAAACTAAAAAATTGCATTGCTGTTGATCAAGACTAAAGTTTAGACTTGTCTTCGATAAACATTGTTTTCAGCAGCAGCTTTATCTATTTTTATTATTAAGCATGCAGTATTCACATATGCACATAAATGTAGGCAGGCTTAACCCTTAGTTTAGAAAAGACAAATGAGCTATTAAGTAAGTATTACCTCCTCAAATTTATATATCTTTTATTTTTCCATTGCTTTCCATGACTTTTCTACAAGAAAAAAATCTCACAAATAACGAGACTGAAAGCTGGAGTCACTTAGCGTGTCTGCTCAGTCTGGCATCCCCTCTTTATCACTTATAGGTCTTTTCTCTTTTCTTCATCTTCTGATCTTTTCTGGACCACCAAGATTTCATAATTAATCCTGATATAACATACATTGGAAATGTCTGGAATTCAGCTCTCCTAGTCCTCATTTATGCTGGGTTTTTACAAGTCCTTGGAATGACTTACATTCACATCTTTTTAAAATTGCCTTTATTTTTTCATAATCTTTGCATAGTGGCTAAGAAATTGGAATTCAAGACCTTACTGCCTGGGTTCTAATCCCAGCTCTCCCCTTACTATCTTTCTTATCCACAGACAAGAGACTTTACACTCAGTGTTGAGGATTCCTCACCTCTGACTGAGAATTATAATATTAAGCCCGATCGCAAGGGTTGTTATGAAGGTCTGAGTTCATCTATCTGCTTAGTAGGCCGCAAAAAAATCACTGATGGTGAAGGTTTGCCATTATTAACATAAGCTTCACTGTGGGATTAAGATACTTTTTTCAGCACAATAAAATTATTTTATGACTTTAAATAATAGCCCCTCTACTTCTCAACCTAATGGCTCTACAGTTTGGTAAAACATTTGCCCTTAAACTGGGGTTTTAAAGTTTTGGATAGTTGCAAACAAGTATAGTGGTACATGCCTGTAATCCCAACACTTAGGAGGCTGAGGCAGAAGGACTGCAAGTTCAAACCCAATCTGGGTCATTTAGCAACTTCTAAAGACCTTGTCTCATAATAAACAAATAAATAAATAGGCCAGGGATGTAGCTGTATATGAAAAAAGAAACCAATTAGGATGTTCTAATGATATATATATATATATATATATATATATATATATATATATATCAATAACATCTCTTAAGGTTTATTGGCACATCATGGGTGTGATTCTTAACTTGAGAAGGAGAAAATAATAGGCTCACAACTCACTCTCTGTCCTACATTCCTATTAGCCTTAGAAATTCCTTCCACGCTCCTAACTGGGGAGAAGCATGCTGTAAATAAGAGAGAAATATTTATAGTCTGGAATGTAGCCCTTGTCATTTCCTCAAGTATCTCTGTCTTCAGAAATGCATCATGAAAATAGAAATTTTAAATTACCTATGAGGGCTTTCAAAGCAAGCTCTGTTAGTTTATCGAGCTGTTAAAAGTTTTTGTATCCATAAAAAATTTTTTTGAAACATCCTTATAAGGTTTGAGATGCAATGTTTAGAGCTAACAAACTAGACACTTGGGTAAAGTCTAGCCAGCCCAAACTTCTGTGAGACTTATGAAATCTGCATAACATAGGAACACCATCTGCAGTCCTGTCGGGAAAGTTCCACCGAGTGTCGTTCAAACACCTGTTAGTGGTCCTTATGCTCCTCTAACGGTTTGGAAGCATCATCATGTACAGCTTCCTTGGAATCTGGAGACAAACTTTGCCCATCTTAGATCTCATTCTTTCACAATGTAGGTCTCATATGAGTCTTTGCATGAGACAATCATTAGTCAATCTGCAAGGTTTCCCTTCAACCTGAGTGGCCCCTCTAGCTTGGGTCTGGGCTTTTCACTATGTGGTACTTTGCTTACTGGTTGTATACATAGGAAGACATCTAGGTTATATTAATTTCCAAAGCCTATTAATTACTACTAATGAACTACTGTGCATTCTTCATGCATTCTCTTTTTTAGGTTGCATAATTAATGTCCATTATTTTATTCATTACCACCAAATTAAGTGAAGTTCTTCTCCCTACAGGTCTGCTGTGTTACCCAAGATAGAAAAATACTCCTATAGATGAGAAATATCTACCTTCATTAATACCAACTTTTACTTAAGTACCAAATTTTCAGAGAAGATAGAACATGTAGTTCCCTTCACACACACACACACACACACACACACACACACACACACACACACACAAACACACACACACACACACACCCCTCACTAGTAAAGAAATTTTGCATAAGCAGAACAGAGTACAAGGATTTTAATAGATTGATCATGCCTACCATTAAAACTCATAATGTCACACACAAAGCAATAGCATCATTTTCAATTTAGTGATGTCTTTTTTACTAAAGTAAAAAAAAAAAAAAAAAAAAAACCTAACTTCTACACAGCATAGCTTAGCAGAAAACCTTGTGTCTAGCATGCACAAAGCCATGCACTCAGTCCCTACCACGCGCCACCAAAGACATTGAAAATGTGACAACATACCAATTAATGGAAGCATTTGTCAAAAGTTGGTCATTTATTTTTATGGGCTGAGTATTTGCCAAAAATAGGTCATTTTATTTATCTCCATGGGATAAAAGAGAGCAGATTTGTCAATAAGCATTTTCATCATCAGGTTAAAAGCATGACTTCCTGCAAATTGTAGGAAAATTAACTCTTTAAAAGGAATTGTAATTTTTAAGACTACTTAACATGTTGCTTTGTAGCAGGACTACATTACAAGATGTGACCATGTTAGCTCATGTCAATGAGGTCATAGTCAATATTCCTAATATTCTTATGTACTTTTCCAGAAATTTTCTTTTTATCCAAAATCCAATGCTTGAATTTCACATAAATAATACCATGTTTCCATTATTAGAAGGGAGTAAGCATACTTCCTCTGAGTCACAAGACCAGATTTTATAAATATATTTGATTTTATTTTGAAGTTTTGAGGGATTACCAGTCTACATTCTACCACCATGTAAGTGTGTATTATCATAATTCCATTGTTCTGAGAATGTTCCACACTCTGTTGGCCAGTCTAAGGCTGCTTCTTGCCAGTTCATTCATATATAATTTTCTGACAAAATGCTCTACAATTCAGGCCCACCTTCATTTCCAAATATCTGTCCCTTTCTTCCAGTCTTCACAACCTTCTCTATTGTCAACCCTGCCTCCACTTCCTCCTCATACCATTCCTACTCCATAGATTAGCCCCCATCTGGAAAATTTCTACTCTCCTGGGTTCAAATCATACCCACATTACTATTTATCAAAATGTGTTCCTACAACACAAACTCATTCCATTTATCTTATCTTTCTTCCTCCTTAATAAGAACTCTTAGCATGTATTTATTACTTTTCGCAGATTTGAATTAACTAGAAATTAAATAAAATACAAAAATGTGTCAACTCCTTAAGGTCAAGCATTGAGTTTATGCTTCCTATCATATCACAATAGTTATCAAGTATTTCCTGGTGCTGTCTGCTAACGATGATATCATGAGGCATGAGTTGCCCCTCCCGCACTTCCACCTTCCCACTTCCTACCTTAGTTCCTTCATTGTGTTCTGTGTTTCAGGCCTGCCTCTCTGTTGGGTTAGCAGTGGGAGTTAATAAGCAATAATCAGAGACAGAGAGGTTATTTAGTATCTCCCTGCTGGACTGCAGAGGGGCCTAGAATGCATTTCTGCACCCAAGTCTGCAGGTCCCTTGGGTCACTCCTCTTTCACGGAGGGAGCTACCACTCCTCCTCCAGGATCTGGGAACCACTCCCTCTTGCTGATCCTTCTGACTGACAAGTGATGGCACCCTGCTCCTGCAAGCCTCAGCGTGCACCCCTGTCTCCAGCTTTCCTTTATTCCTGTTATGTTTATGGAGATCGCCCTGTCTTTAAACATGCTCCTGTCACAATTTAAGCGTCATCTATTTCCTGAAAATTCCGTGAGTAGTAAGACAAGGAGGAAGATACTTTTTGAAATATAAACAACGCATTTGCCAGTTTCCTTCAATTATAGGAGAAATTTTCACATGTTTAGTCTCAGGACTCCTTTACACAGCTAAAACCTACCAGTGACACCAAGGCATATCTGGGTGAGTTATGTCACTCAGTATTCACCATGTTATAATTTAAACTGAGTTTCATTTTAAAATATGAATTAATTTTAAATCACAATAAAGCTATGATATATTTAAATAAATGACATTCTACTCACTAAAAATTACTTGAATTTTCAAATAATAGTAAGAAGAGTGGCATTTCGCATATTTTTGATATCTGGCTTAGTAAATAGATACTGCCTTTTGCATTCAACCTATTTTAATGTGTTTTGGGGACAGTACTAAAAGAAAATCTATTTTCTCAGAGGTAAGTAGTTGAAAAAGAATGAGTAATAAGTAGCCCTTTCAGATAATTATGCACATTCTTGTTTGATCGGACACCAAAGCTCAGCAATCGGTAGTTCCTTAAGGGTAGGTGGCCATTTGGAATTTCTGACTCATCACCAAGCTTTTTATGTTATATTACATTGAAAACCACTGGTCTACATTGTACTTACATTCAACTTTTGCAAGTGTATAATTTCAGGACCATCAACTAATTATCTAGAAAATATTGTTTCACTGAATTATACGGATCTTGCAAATACTGTCACATTTTATCGTATAATATTCAAAAACCATACTTGGTTATATCAAAACCAATCTTATGCAAAAGCTCCTATATCAGAAAATCTTCTGAATCAGAAAGCTTTCACATTAATATGGGAGGTAAAAGTTTTCCCAAATCATAAATGATAATTACAAAGGTACTTTTCCTTGAGATAACCAGTAGACTTTACCTGAAGCACAAAGTGGTTTATGCCTGTTCTGCACAGATTACTAAAAACATGTACTTGAACATTAACAAAATAATCTTTTCGCTTCATAAAAAATAAAGTAATTGTGTTTACATTTAAAATGTTTTTATTTTAGTGCATAATGGTGATGACTACAATTGCTATAAGTACCACTAATGCCGCTGAGTAAATTCCTCCTAAAGGTAGAACACTTTTACTCAGCAATATTACTCTTCCATGAGTATAAATGACAAAAAAAAAAAAGAGAGAGAAAACAAAAAGAAAGCCAAAAATGTTAGTCCAGGACTAATAATAGATTCAAAACAGTCACTACTTTGAATATTTGAATCACTTGTTTATTTGCCAAGCAATCACACACACACACACACACACACACACACACACACACACACACACAAAGGAAGCACTTCTTTGGGCGACTCTTTGTTACAGACTCTTTCCGGTCGCGTAACACCTGACTCATTCTAAACAGAACGGCTACTCCAGCCGCGACTCGAGTTACCCTGCTGTACTATTCTACCCAGGAGACATTAAGCCTCAGACTAACAGCTAAATCTTGTTTTATTTGTCATTAGTCTTCGTCTGCGATACACGACGGTTACGTTAACTTGAGACTATCCTGCACAGCACACACCGCGCAGACATCACATTCCTTTCCCCTGCTTCACCAAGTCCGCTGGGACGCTCACGACTTTCCTTTTGCAGGGACTTGGAATCAGGCGGGTCTTCAGCATGGCGGTATGAGCTGCTGAGTGAGCTTTTCCCGTCGTTTTTTATCTGTACCTCAAAAAATCTGAAATAAACAATTTTTGCTTCGTGTGAGGGTCTCACATCTACTTTTAATATTCCAGAGTGAAGCTGTGCCATAGGCTGGTGACCTTTGTCAGATTCAAACACATTGCTGTGCATAAGGTAACAATAATATAAGTGTCTAATATTTATAAAAACAGCGATAAAGTAGTTGTCACCACATTTTTTGTATTTTTTCTAATTCATTAGGAGTAACTTGTTCTTTTCAATAATTTTATCCTTTTTCCATACACCTCAGCACAATGAATTGAGATGAGTCTTGTAAATCTTTTCAGAACCAACAACATAATTTTAAATAAGAACCTTATAGATACAACTTCATTGAAGGGTATTTGACACTGACTACAGATATTTAAGGTGTACATCATGCTTAGGAATACATGATTAAATAAATTATCAAAATCAAACTAACTAAAATTTCCTTTTACCTCACATAGTTGCCTTCTCTGTGATAAGAACATTTAAGATCTTACTTCCTTGGCGAATTTCAAGTATATGTTACAGTCTATTGAGGATAGTCACTGTGCCATTCCATCTACAAAACTTGCCCTGATGCTATGATGTAGATTTGAAATATCCCCCAGAAGCCGCATGTATTTTGAACTCCGTGTTATCGGGTGGTAGAGCCTGCCTATAAGGAGCAGGTGTGTAAATTTTGACATGGAGGGATTATGGCAATTTGTTTAGATTGGGGATTGCCTAGGACGGAGATATCGGATATTTGTTATTGATTTGCGGGCCAGGAAGTAAGGAAGGGGCAACTGGAAGCTTAAAGTACTTAAAGGAAGGAAAAGGAAACATTGTTGCAGCTTCTTCTTGGGAGAGCTCCTCTGCTTGTTCTTGTTTCACTTGGCTCCTGTTTGCAATGGGAGGTGAGTAGCTTTCCAGCCTGTGCCTTCACAATTGCTGCTGCCCCATCTGTGTACTGTGTGTGTGAGGGACCTTCTGAAACTGAGTCAAATAAACCTTTCTTCCATTAACTGTAAATGTTGCATATTTTGTCACAACAACAAATAAGTAACTAGGATACTTGCATAGCTGAAAATTCTCACCCCTTGGTCAATATCTCAATTTGACTAAATTTCTTCTCTTAGATTAAAAATTACCAAGTATCAGATATAATTTTAAAATGTTTAACACATATAAATGTTTAATGCTTGTCTTACTATTATTGCATAATAATTCATAAACTATACTTTTTGTGTTTTGCATATGTTAAAATTCCAACAATGAAAGATAATGAGTTATAGAGAGAATAGAGGGGATAAATAAAAATGATATAAAAATATAGAAGGAATTCAGAACAAAGGACAACTTCTAAAACCACATATTTATTTATATCCTTCAACTGCTACCTTAACACAGTCTATTAAACGCAAGAATTCACCAACAAAAACACCTATTAGTTACTGGATCACTAACACCAGCACAAGTCCTGTGGCATCTGGAAAGCTTTACTGTACACTCTGTAGAAAATGCAAATAAAAAGCCACATAACATTTTAGCTCATTGTGAATGCAGTTCCCTACCTCCCGGCATCCTCAGAGGCTATCCCTGAGAACCACCACTTATGTATTGTGATAAGCAGATTTGTCATCAGTGAATGAGTTTCAAATTTTGAACAGTGAAATTACATGAACCTACTGGCTCAGCAAACCAAAACTTGGTACCAGAGAAAACAAAGAGGTGATCTGATTTTACCAGAGAAGTAGGCTCTTTTACAAACATATTACTAGGCCAATAATCTAGCAATTTTGAAGATGGATATGATAAATGAGGATGAGTAAGCTAGGACTTCCCAAAGTTTTGGAGTCTAAGGACACATTTTTTAAAAGAACAACACTAGTTGTAAATATCCCGCATGCACGCAAATGCACTTTTTTCTTTTAATCTCTAATTCTTGAGGAAAGACAGGGCTGTTAAGATTACAGAGAATAACATGCGCCAGCTGGCGAGCTCAGGCCGGTCCCATGGTGTTTTAACTATCCATTCTTCCCGGCTCAAGAACGTCTTTCTTTAATCTGGTGACACCAAATTTACAAAATTTCAAGCAAGAATTCAAACTGTGAATTTATGCCCAAAGGGGTAATAGGTACAAATTTTCAAAGTATATATTTATTTACTGTAGGAAGAATGTGCAGTTTTGAAAGACTCAAGCTAGTTTCAGATGTGGAGGCAAGTACCTTGGATTGACATCCGATATTCAGGATGTGTAGCTGAGGAACGATCCCTAAAGTACCATTTATAAAGTCTTTTGGTGTTTTAGGACCTTAATGTTTTCAATGCTGTACACCCTTTGTGTCTATAGCTAGTTATCTCTCCCATCAATGGAAAGTTTCAAGGCATGAACTATTTGCTTTTGTGGATAGATGGCATCTCTGGCATATTAAATGATGCTCATAAAAAGATATTTTTCAGCTCCACCCCAAAGGGCAGTACCAAGGCACATTGCTCTGAATTTATTATTTTTCCTTCTATATTTCTCAATGAACCCATCCCTACTGTCCTTAGGCAGACATTTAAAAACAGAAATTCTTCACACAATTAAATCGAAACATGCCACACAAGTGATCAGGGACACAAACAAACAATAAAACAAATATCAACCCATTCAGAAAACTAGAATCACCTTTTAAAACCGCCTTCCCTGTTTCAGCCTTCAATTCCCTGGAACACAGGCTCCAGCAAAGCCATGGCTCCTTGCTATGAAATTAAAATGCCCAGAGTCTGTTGAAACAAGGTGGGAGACTGGTTCTATGAAAGATTATCTTCTATTTCCAATGGAGTAGATTCACACACTCTCGATTTTAAATGTATAACCAGCAAGATTTTGATCTCTACTGGATAGCCTTTGGTCTCTATTGGATGGCCCGGGAGTCAGAACAAGTAAGTTTATAGTTTGGCTTGAGTACCAGTAGCTGATTCTCACAAAATATTTATTAAAAGAATAAAAAGTAATTGGGATATACTCATAAAAATCTAGTGAATAGTTAAATGGCAAGAAATTTAAACCAGAACAACAGCACAGGGAAGAAAAAAAGAAGTCGTACACTGTGGTAAATATGGTCTAAAGGACTTTTAACTTGAGTCCTTTCCAGATATTCCCACTTTGGGCATGATACAGGAATACATAAAAATCTCTCTCCACCAGAGACAGCACATACACCATATTGTATTTAAGAACAGTGTGGGTAGAAATATTGGCAGAATTTAAAAGATTTTAATAGCTCTTAGAGTTCCTTTATCTGCAATAATTAATGCAATAGCATATTAGACTGAAAGAAACTAACCTATAGAAATAAATGAAAACAGTGAAATTGTGCTGTGTACTGTGAACTTTGAGCAACTCCAAAGTTGCAGAACTCTGTGTCATTAGTAGATAGATAATTGTAAGTATAAAAACATTCTGGAACTTTTGTTTTTACCTGCTGGTCTATTGATGAATATTTAGCTACTCGTTGTATTGTTATAAACACGAGAATACTTTTATCTCTGTTACACAGTGCTTTTAAATATTTTGGAAAGATACCCAAAAGAAATATTGCTAGATCAATTGGAAAATGTATTGTCATTTTTTTTAGGGATCCTCATATTGCTTTCCATCATGGTTGTACCACTTTACAGTGCCATAAGCTATGGAAAAGGCCTCTTTACTCCCCACAACTTCACCAGCATCTACAGCATTTTGAAATCTTGATAGAAACCATTCTCCCAAGGGGTTGATGGTATCTCAGTGTTGTTTTGATTTGCATTTCTTTAATGACTAAAAATATTGAACATTTTTCACGTGTTAGCTGGCCACTCGTACTTCTTCTGAGATCTGTCTATTCACTTCAATTGCCCATTTTTAATTGGGTCTTAGATTTTGAGAGATGCAGTTTTCTTCAGTTCTCTGACTGTTCTAGTTATTGTCTTCCTGTCTGAAGTGTAGGTGGTAAAATTTTCCCATTTTGATGGTTCTCTCTTCACTCCTTCACTAGAATAATAGATGTGAAATGTGGTATATATACACAACGGAGTACTTCTTTGCCATAAGGGCAGATAGATATGGATAATTTGTAGATAAATGCATACAACTTGAGACCATTATGCTTAGTGAAGTGAGTCAGACTCAAAGGTTAAACAATGCACTTGATATGAGAAGCCCAGAAAATATATAAATAAAAGCATCAAATGTTTGTTATATTGGGAGTCAAGGAGGATAGGGAGGTGATGGAAGAGTGTGAAAGGGGGAGTTGAAGGAAATGTGAAATTGGTGTGATATATATGTGCAAAAATTCTCAGGTTCAACATAACAATTGAGTATCACATATACATACTAACATAAATGGGGAGAAAACAGTGATGTAATGGCACAGGCAATGGAGGCTCTCCAGACGAGGTTCCACAAGGTAGGAGCTAGAGCACCACACAAGAACAGAGCTCAAATCAGAAGGAGGATGCAGTCTCCTCTTACTACAGTATTATGTGTATCTTCATAGGGGATCAGCCTAATCTATGTAAATAGTACACACTTAGAACTAAACAAATGGGACCGTGACAAATGGCGCTGTGGACCACCTGTTCTGATATCCAAAGTGCATCAACATTTCTCCATGCATACGTCCAGTTATTTCAGTGAAATATCTCCCTTCAACATCCACTGTTTTACACGATGTTTTCTGTCCTTTGCAAACATCGATCTTTCAAGGTAATGAGAAATAAATTAATAGCAAAGGTTTTATAAAGTCGGTTAGTGTTTGCCCTCTCTTTGATTTATAATTGTTTTAAATTATTTTTCTCAACCTTTTTTTACTAGTTTTTATGAGTTCAAGAGATTTCTTACTATTCCCACTTCTCATGATTTCTAACAATTTTACACTTTTTAAATTCTCCACGAAGAGTCAAAGAAGGCTAGAAGGAGATTAATCTCACATCGCTCTATTTGCTTTATTGGCACTTTGATGAATATGCTGAAAATTAAGATCATTAATTAGCCTGGATTTTTGGATTTTGCATATTTTTGCCAATAATCTTTCTCTCGTTTTCCTTGTCTTAAGGAAATGACCGCTTTGGCCCTTAGTCTGTGGTTACTGTTCATTGTGGATATGTGTTTCTTAGTTCTGTCGATATACTCAAATTTTAGCAATAAAAGCTGAAATTTAGGCAACCTAATTTGTGCTTTTGTCTTAATCTCTCCAGTGAGTTTTTATTATCTCTTTGGCTTCCTTAGAAAATAAACTGCAATCAGTCATGACTGTAACTGAACTTTAAAAATGAACTCTGCCACTCTAGAACTTGGTGTTCTTAGTCTACCTCTCCATACAGTGGAAAAGTAAGACAATGAGATCAAAAAACAAGCAGGTGGATAAAGTGGTGGGTTTTCTAAACTTCGGTGAGTAGAGACAGGGTGAGGCCACTTTTAATTTTCTAAGTGCTACAGTGCTTTACACCCAAGTGTAACATATACAAAAAAGGTTCCCCCAGACATAAGTACCAATGTTTTTGAGGTTATTTTATTTCTTTTACTGCATGTATGGATGAATTGATAGTACCTTGCTAGCTAGGACTACCTAATCTACAGTCCTTTAATTTTCAGACAATAACTAAAATGCCAAGGTCTGCTCTACAGAATACTAAAGATCTCACTTATGAAAAAAAAAGATAATTCCCTAAAAATGGTCATAGTTATAATTCTAAATCTAAACAAAATGAGCTACATTTAAATAAGATTTGGGTTTCCACTTCTTACTAACAGAAATACTGCAGCATTTTTTTCCTATCTAAAAACATATCTTGAAGTCATAAAAATGAAGTATATCTACTTTTCGAAGAATTAGTCATTGAACACCAAAGAGAAAGTCCCAGTTGGCAGCTTCCTTCTACTCTTAAAAATATCTTCAGTTGAATTAATGACTAATTTAATCTTGCTCACGATCCCAAACAAATTAATTGAAAAATGAAAATGTTAAGCTGGACAAAATTACATGATACTTATTGTGTAGGTTTTGTTTGTGTGTATGTGTATTTGTTTGCTTATATTTCATGAGGACCTGTGGGGAGACCTCATAAGTTGGCATTCCTTCTCCTACAAGCTCTAAGAGCCTTTGGTAGGTTATTTCTTGAAGAACAGGAGCAACGGAGATGGCAAACAAGTCCAAAGCCCTTTAGTACATCCTATTGAAGCACTGAGTGGAAGGCTTGTGGCTTCACAAAATTCTAGTTTCAAAGTTATTCACTCTTAAAGAGGCTTGAATAACCCTAACAAACTCCAGGTTACTCTAAACCAAACTTTTCTTCTCCATCTTACAAAGTAAATCCAGCTCCCAGTATGCTTTTGTCATTAACAAAAACTCTGAGGGTGGTTTCACAGGGATTTTTATGCATTGTTCTATGTTCTTTGTTTGATTTATAAACTGCTGAAGGGAAATAGGGTTGTAAACCTAATCCAGGTTTATGATATAAAAGGGCAGCACATTTTAGAAACACCTTGTGGTCTTACAAATAGAGTTAACTTTAAGCAATTTATTTAGTTAAATAACTGACTCAACTATGTATTAAATTGCTGCCAGTTGGAAATAATGGAGCTTGGCAGTTTTACTGTCAAATATAGTGGGTATAGGAAAATATGTGGAGACAGGAGACTTGCAAAAGACCATGCTGCTGCAGCATTTAGTGATGGAAAAATCAACTAATTCACCTTGACTACATTCAAAGGGAAAAATCTGAAAGGCAAGCTTCCACTATTAAACAGTTAATTATAGTGTGTTTATGTGTATAGGGCTTGATTGTTAATCGCTTAAACTAAGTTGCTCTATAAAGACAAGCGCTTGTTGCCTGGAATTCTATGTGCTTAGAGATTGATCTTACTGGTAAGTGGTGAGCAGGTTTTCCAGGGTGTAAATTGATTGACATAAAATTGAATTCTGGATTTTTGAAGAGGTTTCATAGGATGTCTTAAGCAAAAGATAAACTATAAGGAAAACACATAATTTTAGTGGTGAAAGTAAAATACTACATGCTTTGTATCACGGTGACTTCTGAAGTATTTCTTACTCGCTATTCCTATCAGCAAGAAAAGGAGAAAAGGGTAGAGAAAAGGTTCTGACTGAAGATTTTTATGTTTTCAGAGCCTGTACTGCCCATCATGGAAAATAAGATGCTTGGGGGGAATCAAAGAATGCAGAATTATTTCAGGAGGAGCTAAGAAGGTTGAAGATTGAGATATCCATGGTCTTTGAGCCTACGAAATCTAGAGAAAAAATGGATGACCAGCTATTCAATTTACTCATGAACATTAAGATTAATTGACAAAAATGCAATAAAATAATTTGGAATAGAAACAACAGGAATCCAGAAAGTTCTTCTCTTAAAGTTTATTTTTTTGAACTAGAACTATGATTCTATAAACAACATCCTAGTGTGCCACAGAGTATATGGAAATGTCTTCAAAATTCATGTAAACTTTGGCTATGGCTATGAAGTGTTTAATTAGGAGTGTGAGCCTTGGGAAAGCTATTATTATCATTGTTAACTTTTTAATCATGTTAATTGAACACAGCATAGTTAAACCATAGGTTCATAAGTAACCAGAAGTTTAAAAGAGTTATCACAAAAAGTAAACTCAGTATCAAGTAAGGTCATTCTATCCTTCACATTTGGCTAAAATTGGCTCAAGATAACTGCCCTATGTCTCCGGGAGAGCCTAGGTACTCAAAAACTTCCATGAGTTTCCAAAGGATGAGGGCTTTGTGGCTTCAAGATCCTTTGAACTTGCAACTCTATGTCTCACAAGACAATTTTTAACAAAAGAGTCATGATAAACTACAGTGATACAAGGCAAGATACACGCGGTGAACTTTTATCTCATTCCAAATTTCTCTTATTTCAAAATATCTGTACAAGTATACTAGCTAGTATTGTCAGACACAGTCCTCTAAAGCCAACGAGCTTTGACTTCACTGAATATGAATGCTCTGTAGAGAAGGACAGCCATTTTCTTAAACAATTCTAGAGAAACAGATCAAGTCAAGTTGTATGGAAAGCCACCTAGAGAAATATTTACCTGTTATTTGTAACTACTGTAGGTAGCTTTCAGGAAATGAGATATCTTATACAACTCAGAAGAGTAGTAGTTAACTGAAAGACAAGCATAGAGTTTTGAAGTATGTTGTATCTGGTTCAAATCAGGAATAGCGAAAAGAGCTTTTTCTTCTGTCCTTCTGTGAACTTCAAGTTCAGTGGTATAAAAACTACTTGAAAAATGAGGTGATTCAGTTTGATGGATTAGGCTAAGAGATGAGTGTGATACTAAAATGATATACTACCCCCAAAAAGTTATTATTCCTTTCCATTAGCGATTAATGTGAACTAAGAGTGTCCTGACATTGTTTATTTGTAATGACTCCTGTTTATTTTCCTTTATCAAATTTGGGACTTTCACCCCGTTATTCTTTCTAGCTCTCTTTGAGTAAAATATATGGCTCCATAAAAAGGAATGAAATCATCTGGTCATTAACTTTCAACTTAGAGATTTTTTTTCTTCAACAAAAGCTCTCGTAATTTTTCTAGCCACTCTTTCACATTCCTTAGTTTGCATGTCAGCCTCAAATGCCTCAACCCATCAGTTAAATTAGTTTCATTTTTACTACAGTGCACAAAAGCTGAAACTCTTTCTCTAATCTAGCTCTTCACGCTGCATGTACTATTTCTTTCTTGACCTTAGGTTTGAAGAGCTTTAAAAATAATGCATATCAGTAAGGGTTTCAAGCTTTCTAATCATATGTTTTCTCCTGCTAATCATTCAGTTACATGATTAGAAACAGATGCAATCTATTTGAAAGGTGAACTTAGCGGTGAACTGCTGGTAATGGTTGTAGAAAAGATAGTCTGTGTACTATGTTATGTAAAATTAAGCATTTAGATTTTTTATAGCTATTTTTTCCTACCAAATGACCCATTTCAACCCAAATCAACTGACAAACAAACAAAAAAATAAAGGACAGCAACAAAAAAAGATGCAACCAATAGTGAAAAACCAAAATGCTTATAAGTAATCTGCAAAAAGAAGTTCTAGAATAGTTATAATACAGACAAAAGCCCTGCTTTCAAAGACTTTATGATATACTGGAAAAAATAAAAATATCAACAACTATTTAGAACCTGAGGCAAAATAGTGAATTATATACAAAGTGTTAAGAAAAATAGAGAGAAAAAAACCTTCCATCTATGGAGAATCTGGGAGGCCTTGAAAGATGTGTTATTTGTTTAGTTCTTAATAAAAAGAATAGTTTCAACGGACGATACAGAAATTCTAGACTCCAGCCACAGCATCGGCAATAACTTCTGAAAAATCCTTATAATCAATGCCAATACAATCACCACAAAGTTTTCTGTTAATAAATTGCATTACTGAATTGGAATACATTGATACGTTATTGAAGTGATCCGTTATCAACTGCATGACGCCAACCAAGGAAACTTGAACTGAGTCATGTAACAGACTACTTTTGTAGAGCATTTAATGTAAATATATTCAAATATTTACTTACTCAGACTGCCAACTGAACCAAAAATCTTAATAGAAAAAAAATCCAGTAAACATCTTCAAATCAGAATTGGATCTATGTGAGATGTTTTTTTTTTTTTGTTTTTACTTTATTAAATGTTACAAAATCAGGGCAAATAGCATATTCTCCAGGTCAAATTTGAATTAAATCAATATTCACCACATCTGGTTCACATCTGTGGTTATCAATAAAACAGAAAATTGGTCACCAAAATTCAGACAGTAAATTATAAGCCTTTTTTGACTGAGACTTTTACAACTACTTAAACAATTTGAATAATTTCTATTTAGAACAATTTTCATCGAGGACAAACCAAGCGCAAAGAGTCTCTAAGCTTAAACTCATGGTTCAGTATTTATTCTTTCTTAGTGGCCAAATGGCTCATTCAAACACTTTAGAATGGGGATCCTACTAGCTGGAGTGAGTAGGTCTCTCATAGCATTGTTTAGTAAAAATATTAGCAATGGGCATCCTGGAATTTGTTACTTATTATGAATGAATGTCAGGTCATCACTGAGTTCATCTCAGCACACGTCTCTTATACACCAGGTCCTCTCTGTACTCAGAAGCAGAGAGGCAGGGATCTGATACATACAAGGCTCCTTTTCCATCACTTTGATCTGCTACTCATTCTATTTAGTCGTCTCTGCTCTGAAATCCAAGTTCCTCCGTAACTCCGAGGACACATGATGGCTTGTTTTGGCACGAACTCTGTAGAGCTAAAACTCTGGGCTACAGAAGTAGAAAGATTTAAGAGCCTCTCACCTCACAAACTTGAGTTTCAGTTGGAGCAGTGACAACCTGTCAGAATCTCATTTGTGGCACCCAAGCACACCAAGCACACGGACAGTGGAAAAGGCTAGAAAAATCCTCAGACCTTGGTTTTCTTGGCCATTAATTCCATTGATTATTTTAGTGTTTAAATACTGAGACAGTCGCTGGTGCCAACCCAAAACATAACTAGTCAACTTACATTTCCCTTGGCCTTTTAAAAAGCGCAGATGTGCCCAAATCCTGAAATGCAGTTAAATTAAGATTTTTTTAAAAAGAAAGAACAGGGAAAAGTGTTTCAAACAAATGAAATGTTGATCTGTCTTTTATTAATTTCATTTTTTATCTTCTTGTGTACAGACGTTTGACAGCTGTGACATTCATGGGCAATGCATTCGAAAAAGAAGACATAAATATTCAGAGACACATTAGAATGCTGTTCAATGTAAGCACCTGTCTACTTAGTGTTGACAGAAAATCATTTACTTTGCTTTATGCTGGTTCCCTCCAGAGACCACAGAGGTCCTATTTTATTTAAAGAGCTGGTCCCAACATCAGTGTTTGCTCTTGAAACTACAATATATATACCTAATTATATTTATTGAGGAAACAATTTTGTTTTATATTTTCAATAATACTTAACCAATTTTGTCAATCTTGACCTCACAAACAATTTTCCCCCAGGATTCGGTTAACGAAAGGCTTCGTTCTAGGCCTGAAGCCCATGTCCTTAGATTACGCCATTTCTACAATCACCTGGAGGAGTTTGTCGAGCATAACTTTCTGTGAAGAAAACTATATTAGATGAGTCTGCAAGATCCGTGCATGTCTGATGAAAAATAGTCCAGCTGAAAAAATGCAAGCAAGAAGCTATGTACAGAAGTTGCCTTTATCTGTGCTTTCGTCTTCCTAGGTTACAGTTGCCAGCAGCCATGGGGGGGGGGGGGGGATTAAATAACAAATTTCAGAATTAAACAATGTATAATTTCTGGATAAATTTTACTTTATCATACATTATAATTGTTAATATTATAATCAGTTACTGCCGTAATCACTTAATGTTTACCTCTGTGCCTGATTTGTTAGTTTAACTTTATTGTATTTAGCATTTACGTGTAGAAGAAACTCTATAGTATATAGAGTTCAGTTTTAGCTGTGGTTCCATGCATTTATGAGGGGACTGGGAACATACTCTTTAATAAGGAAGAACTGTTGTATATGCATTTATGTATTACATCAATGAAATTGATATAATGTTAATACTAGTGTTGCATAAAGAACACAGTGGTATCATTAACCAGAAAATCATGACTTTTAAATCAGTATGTTAATTTTTCTAAATCTTGCTTTCTTATGCACTCTGGCTAGAGCAAAAAAAAAAAAAGGCGATCACATAATTTGAGTAAAAGTAAACACAGAAAAATATAAGGAAGGAAGGAAAAATCGTCAGAAGAAAGGGTGAGAGGACAGCTTCATAAGGTCGCTTAGATCGCAGTGAGGCTCTCGTGAGGAGCTGTTGACACAAACTCTCAAAGCCTTTTCATTTGTTCCCAAGTGGCTAACGTAGGTATGTTTAAGTCAAATGAACTCTTCACTTAAAGTGTATCTTTCCTTCTTGCACCTAGTGAAATGCCTATTCTGAAGTAGTATGGGTTTGCCATGGGTTACAGCTTGACTACCGAGGAGCCTAAAGCCAAATTTCAGGTCAGAATTACAAACGTGGCATATTATCAAAAACATAATGAAACAGAGACCAAAGTGAACAAAGCCTAATTTTCTTTTTGCTATGACATTTCTCCCCATTTTAGTTTTACCTGAGATGAATGTGTAATGATGTTAGCTCAGCCTGATGAGGTTTGGGGTGCAGGGGGTGACATGTGAGGGAAAGGCAGCTAAGCACCGGCAAAGCCTTCAGAGCTCCAAAACCTTACAATGCTGCCACCTACAGGCAGAAACTCACAAAGCGGATTCCATCAATAACTGTTTTCAGATCTTTAACAATGAAAAACATACAAGATCATGGTAGAAGACCCGAGCCCTAAAGCCAGAATCTTGCAAAGAGTTAAGTGACCAGGTGATTTGAAAGAACAGGCCCTTGAGCTTAGTTAGCTCGATGCCGTTACGTAATTTAATTAGGATCCTCACAGGGCGACCAAAGCTGTCTAGAGGAATTATGAGCCACAAGTTCAT
Source organism: Ctenodactylus gundi (assembly GCA_004027205.1). Lineage (NCBI taxonomy): Eukaryota > Metazoa > Chordata > Mammalia > Rodentia > Ctenodactylidae > Ctenodactylus > Ctenodactylus gundi. The sequence goes on along the minus strand of PVKB01000213.1, from coordinate 241,188 downwards.
ATGACATGTGAATCCTTTTGCTCAATTAAAGCCAAGCAATTTTAAGGGATTTTTCCCCTTTGCAGAATATGCAAAGAGCAGTGAAGCGTGGCCTGAGTATTTTTCACATTAAAATTATTACATAAAGCCTGTAGCGTTTGAAATACTTATGGAAATCAAAATGTTATGCTCTGACCTTGGGCATTTAAACAACGTCATTTTAAAAGCTATTGTTGCCATCTTCTCCTTTGTTCAAAAATTACTGTAGTTAGTTATAATAGCTGAATGAATAATTATTGGAAGAAGAAAAGAAATATGTAATAGTGGCAAAATGGGTCTTAAACCTGCACACCACACTACACTGAGTTTTAATTCTGCTGTAAGTCCCAGCATTGTGACTAAGGACTTCAGCCTTTTTCTCCTCTCCTTGTGATATCTGTCAAGGTGATTGCTTTCTTTCACAGTAGACTATGCAGTCTACTCACCTTTATGTCAAGCGAAACACTGCTCAGAAGTCGATGAGGAAAGAAACTTCTGGAACTGTGTGACCCCAGGTGGTTTTATTTTTATGATGTAAGCACATGCAACATCAAGCATATTAGACTGCAAAGTTCATTATTAAACATTCTTTTATAAAGTCCTGAACTTTTTCTGTCCTTCAGGTTACTTTCTTACTAATCATATCAGAAGACAGGAAAGAGGAAGGTTTCTATTTTTAAACATGCTTCAAGCATATGTAATCAGATATAAAATTATATTTTGGTAATTTAATGTTGGTATTTTACTCACATCAATTTACCTGAAATTTTTCAAGCTGATGAAATTTAAAAGGGATTTTTAAATATTTATTTGGGGAGGAGACACATTACTCTTCAAAAAAAAACCCTTATAAATTGTAAAATCAGAAAGTACAAAAAAACAGTGCTAGAAAGAATATTACATATATTGAACATCTCTTCAACCAAAACAGATTTATAAAATTCCCAGTTTTTCTAGATGTGCTGCTGAAGATGACTGAAATTAGAATGGGCAACAGAATTCCTAAGGAGTACAGTGGGAAATTCTTTACTAACTCATAGATCAAAAAGATAGATAAATCTCATTTCACAGTATAACAGCCTCCTTATTATTTGCAATAGAAAAATTTCTGGACTTCCAGGGCACACAAAAACACTGTATCTGAGTTATATACCATTAGCTCCTTAGAAGGGATGTACTCAAAATGCTAAAATGATAGAATCTTTATTTTTTAAAAAATCTGCATAGGTTAAATCTTACTACATTCTCAACCACATGTTTGCAGGATTAACAACTCCTTTAAACACTAGTCGGATTTATCCATAATAAGAATATAAATACAATAAGACATTCCTAAGGGGAATACAATTTTTAAAAAATTTCCATATTTGCTACAATAAATGTTATGCCTAGAAATTTTATAGCTAACAGAAACACAGAAAATACTATACCCAGAGCTAGAAAACTGTTCCAGTTCAAAGCAAGCCTGATATATTACCTTCCAAATACACAGCATATCCCTGGTAAAGTTGTAAATTATGGTTGCAAATGAGGCCACAAACAAAATTTTGCTCAAGGCATGAATCATAAATTCAAACAATAATCATCTCCTATGTGAGGCACAACTACTTTGTTTACTTCTTAGGCACTGTTGCCCAAATATGAAGATGAAAGTAGGTCACAGAAATTTAGCATCTTTTCTCATGAAGCATGCTATGATATTGGGTGGCACTGCTTTATATAAAATCACACGGACCTTTTAAATATTAAAAATCTGTTTTCACAGCGCTGAATCCTTACACGTATTGATGTTTCACCTCACAATGACACCTCAAAACTGGAGATATGAGGTGCAGAAAAAAATAAATGGTTCACAATGATATTGCGGGTAGAATTCTGGCGCTTTTCACATTGGATGTACATAGATATTTAGGTAATGCTAAATGTCATTTAAACCTATTTAATAGGTGTAATTGTTTATTATAGTTTGCATTTATCTCAAGAGTCAAATATTTTCCCTTTACACATATGAAATTTTTAAAATGCTAAGTCCATTAAAACCTTTTTATTATGAAGCTTAAAACTGGCCTTCAATTAAGTCTGTTCAAATCATAGAAATAATCATAAAGTTAAGTGACTAAAATGGCAATTCTGCAAGTTACCTTGGAAAAACAAAATTGCAAAGTTTTGTCTGGAATGCAAGTTTTTGACATTGACAATGATGTGTATTTATGGACAACAAGAATGACTAGAAGCGTGTTTGCTCGTCTGTGAGATCCTCCGACGGCACACAAGCTGTACAATTTGAGCAATGTGTATCAATAATAATAACACCAGCAGCCATCCTATTGATTAAGTGCTTACAATATACGAGCAAATGTGTGCTAGGTGCTTTTATAAGGATTATGTTGTTTGTTACAAAAACTCTTTAAAGCAGAAGCCTTATTGTATCTAAGTTACACATTATGAAACCCGGGCTGGAGAGACTAAAGGTCCCTGTCCATGATCATGCTAAGCTGGGCCCTGAGTATTCAAAGGTAAGTGGAAGGATGGTCTATTTTCTAAACAAACAAACAAACAAACAAACAAACAAATAAATAAATATAAAATTTTTTACTCAAATCTCTTATCATTATACAAAGCAACAGGGCACATAAAATTTGATTCGTTTTAAGCCAGTCCAATATGTGTGTACTGGCATGCTCTAATACACAGGCACAATGATCTAGGGAAGGGGTCCCTCATCCCCAGGCCACCAATTGGTGCTGATTTGCAGCATTTAATGAGCAGCCTACATAGCAGGAGGATAGCAGAGAAAGTTTTGTCTGTGTTTACAGATGCATCTAACTGCTTGTGTTGCTGTCTGAGATCTGCCCCCAGTCAGACCAGGGGTGACATTGGATTCTCTTAAGACTGCAAACCCTACTGTGAGCTGCACCTGCAAACAATCGAGGTTGCATGCTCCTTATGAGAATCCAATGTCTGATGATGTAAGGTGCAGCTGAGAAGATAACAACACCAGGGTCATTCCAACACCTGATCTGTGGGAAATCTGTCTTCTGCTAACCAGTCTCTAATGCCAAAGGAGCTGGGGATCACAGATCACCAAAGAAATAATTCAAGTGTATTTATTGATATCCAAGTGTGTAGCACATTCTATCACGTGAGGTCAACCCAGTGGTGAGCAAAATGGAGTATCTCTGCCCCAAAGGTGCTTTTACAGTAGTGGCAAAACCAGTCAGAAAACTTAAAACGTCCAAATTAAAAAATTTTAAGACAAAGCTGAATAGAGAATAATGGAATTTGAACAAAAAGCCAGAAAACGTCTTTGATGGGTGTCATTTCAACTGGGATCACGATAAGCAGAACATAAGAAGGATATTTTAGCCAAAGAAAATGCTAGGGGCAAAAGACCTGAGGCTAGACAGTCCTTAGTATGTGCACACCAGAGACTCATATGTGTCACGTCCATGCTTACAATCAAGTTTCTTTGTTTCCACACCCCCCCACTTTCCCTACCTCAGTGACCCATCTCACCTTCACCCATGTACAAGCCAGAAGGAGAGTAATGGTAATTCAGTTTCTCTAGGTCCTCACACCCTACATCTCATGAATCAACATGCTCTGTTCCCATGGAGACATTATCCCGAATCTGTCCTCTACTTTCTATACAGCATACTGCACCAATTTGTAATTCTCTCTTGACTAGACCAGTGCTACTCTTCCTAATCAGCCTGCTTCTACTCTGTTTCCTTTAATTCTGTTGTCCTCACAGCGATCAGAGTCATCTTTTGACGGTCCAAAATAGGTAGGCGTCCATCAAACTCTCCCATTCTTCCTTTTGTGCTTCCTTCTAATAATCCAGACTATGTGTTCCATCTTGTTTTGCAGAGTTTCTCTTCAATGTCACCTTCATGGTTCAATCCAAATAGGACTCCCTCACGCTTGCACATCCTATTTACTGTTCCTCGTTCTCTGTTTACAGTGCATCTCTATTCCTGAAATACACGTCTTTTTAGGAGAATCCAGTATATTTTCATCTCTAGATTTCCATTCCTTGGGGCAGTGTCTAGCTTATAGCAGACCCTTAATTAAATTGTCTGGGTTGGACAGGCATGCAAAAGTCAAATAAATCAAAGACCTTTGGGCCAAAGTTAAGTTGGTATTTTCATGTCAAATTCAATGAGAAAATTTTGGGACATTTTGGGCAAAGGTACCAAAAAAATCAAGGTGCCTATTGCCATGTGAAAAGTCAATTGAAGAAAAGCAGGAACAGAAGCAAGAAGGAGGAGAATTATAAGGCCAATGCAGAAATTCCAAATGAGAACAGATTTTGGCTTGGGGTAGGATGGTGGTGTGGGTGACAGAGGAGAAATGGGTGGATTTGTGATATACTTTCAACTCGCTTATGAGTAAAATTTGGAGAGGAGGGAAAGTGATAAATCAAGACTTATTCTTAGTTTGTATTTTTTTTTCTGCCTGAGATGGTGGGGAGGGAGGAGTTAAAGAAGATGGACCTGGAGGCAGGACAAGGGGTTCAGATTGGATGCGTTTAATCACCCTGAGTCAGACCTAATTTTCTGGCAACACATTTCATTCTGTTTCAGGTCTGATATTTCTCCTTAGAGGGGCAATTCCAGCAAAGGTCAATCTATTAACAGAAACAAATATCTCCTTTACAGATACTCTGCCTTGATTAGATGGCAGCACTTGAAGGAGCAAATAACAGCTCATGAAGGATGACGAACATGTAGCTTTTCGTTTTTATGCCAGTTTTCTAAATTAGCCAAAAACAATTTTGTCAAGGAATTTCCAGCCCTAAATATAACATAAGGAAGAACGTGTGGATTGATGAGGCTTTTACACTGCATTTAATTGAAAGATGATGATGCTGTGGGTTTTGCTCTTCCATTCCCACTTCACATTCCCTCCGTGCAATCTGTAGCACTGAGGGAATGTGGGACAGACAGAGGGAGGACAGACTGTGTGATAGGCAGCGTTTCTGAGGGAGGCCTGTGGGTGCAAACCCGGTATGGGAGACAGAGAAGAGGCCTACAACTGAAGAAAGACAGCGCCTGGGAAGGGGGCAGTGGTTAAAGAAATATAATGATGATGCCTTGACCTCAAAAAGCAGTGGGGTGTGATTAGGCTGTAAGACCAATTAAAATGATCCTTTTCATAAGACTTTCTAGTTAATGTAAAGATCTGATATTCTCATAGATACAAAATGATTAGGATACATAAAATCACTTTTCAATGACATTTTACCCTTATGACAAAGGAGGATATTACTTTCATTTTATCCCCTATTAGCATTGTTTGTAAAGTAGTAATTTATTATGCTCTGATGTCATTCTCAATGGTTACCATCTAGAATGTATGGCAAAGATTAGGAACATGACTTAAAGGTGGTAAGTGACAGCAGAGACAAAAAATTGGTCCTAACATTCTTCCATAATCAGTGGATGTCAGCTTGTAAAGTAAAATAAAACATCATGGTCAGTATTGTACTTGATATAGACAACCATTAAAATTGAATGATTAATACTGATCATGATGATCTAGTGTAGAAAGGTAGGGGGAAACATATGAAAATGAATATGATTTTTGTAAACATGAATGAACCTCGGTAGCCTTAATACATGGCCAAAAAGGCATGGACAAAGGAAAACATGTATTTGTGTAAAACTCAGCAAAATACAACTAACAATTTCATTTGAACATTCCTATACTGACCTCTGACTGTCACGCTCACCTCAGTTGGGGAGAGTTTGAATTACCTGAGTCCAGCCATAAAGTATAAGGACACGAGTTTCTTTCTTTCTTTCTTTCTTTCTTTCTTTTCTTTCTTTCTAGTTTACTGGGTCTTGTGATCCAATTAAAGATTCTAGATCTCCCGAGGCACAAATAAGTAGATCCTTCAAGGGTCCATAGCTATGCTGTGCACAGATTCATCCCAAAGGGTATTGACTAGAGATATGCAGGTAGGCCGTGTCGTCCTCTATTTGGGACATGTCCTAGTTCTCTTGTCTACACAGACCATGAGCCCTTGATTGTTTAGCCTTATCCTGCTTCTTCCCCTGAGGCACTAGCCCACAATACCTTTGAACCCCAACCTGCCTAGTGAATGACATTCTACCCCAATCTCTGTGCTCCTTCTCCGGTTTCTTCCCCTTGTTCTCATCACCTCTAACCTTTGACTTTCATCCAGAAAAGCTTTCATCTTGCTTTCTTTCCCCCTAGAACTTAGAATAGAATTAGAACAAGCAAGGACCTCAGCATTCAGCAGCAAGAAGCTTATGTGACTTCTCCAAAGTGAAAGCAGCCAAACCTTTGGTCTGTAATGACCTGTCTCTGGAAAGGGGGGAAATAATTTCACTCTTCCTCATGTCTCTGTCATTATCAGAACAGCCTGGATGGCTTACAAATGTAAAACATTCCATAGTACACCACACACATGCAAGGACATATGTTTTCACACATGGCTATGTACCTGGCATTTGAATGGCTCCTTCTGTCACACACCTCTCAACACCTTTAGAGTCTACCTATTCTCTGTAAAATAGAGAAGCAAGAGTGATTCTTTCCTTTGGTAGCGGTACTCTGAAGTATTGGATGATCCTGCAAATATTAACAGCCTGCCACAAATTGTAATTTTTGATTTTTAACTAAACATAAAAATAATTTCTTATTGTACTACACTGACTAATTATTCAAATAGCACAGAGAGTTTTCTGAGATATGTAGTTGCTGTCCTTGAAATAATCCAAGAAAGGAAACATGATTTTTAAAACTTTATTTTTTCCATAAACTTGTTTGCCATCACGTGTGTGTGTGTGTGTGTGTGTGTGTGTGTGTGTGTGTGTGTGTGTGTTTATAGTAAAGGCACTTAGCTATGCAATAATGCTGACAATGGTAACATAGTAGCACAGCTCAAGAAAAGCCAGCATGGTCAAAAAGCCTACCAGCCCCTTCCCTTGAGGGGATACCATCTACCCATCAAAATAGGCATATTTAAAGACATATTGCTAACATCTGTTAATATTAAGGTAAGCTGTGTCAAAGTACTCTTTTCTATAATTGAGACACTATTCATATCAAATGCAGTTCTCTATCACCTTTGAAATTTTTTATAAAATTGTCACTTCAAGACTGAATGAAACTCCATCTGCTGACCTTCATCTCAAAGTACAAAATTTATAGGATATTTGTAAACTCCAAACTACACAGAAGAGCAATCAAAAGGGTAAATCAAACACAAAAGATACTACATTCAATAAATCTTTTTTCCAGTTTTACCAAACTACATATAAAGAGGTAAGCATATAAATCCATGCCATATGTAAACAGAACACAGAAATAAGGACCAGTGGAGAGGAGGCCTGGAGTACGCAGGTGTGGCAAGCCCACTCACTGCTGTCTCTGAATCCTGAAATGTCACTATCCCTGAATGTGCACTATCTCGGCTTGCTAATGTTTAACACTTCAGTGAAAGCAGGCTATGGCGCAATCTGCAAGCTGGATTAGTACTAATTCCATTTTACAAATGAGACAATGAAGAAAAGGTTCTTGGGCCACACAGCCTGTCATAGCAGACACACCGACATCCCTTGCACTTGTACTGCTCCGCAGATTAGGTGTCACCGAGCCACAGGGTTCGCAGTCACAAAGGACCCAAAAGCCATCACACTGAAAACAGATCCCAGGTGTGAGAAAAAATGGGGATAGAGACAAAATCTGACTCTAGAAAATTCATTTTTTGTAATAAAATGTCATCAACAACCACTTTCTATTTCCTGCTTTTACTTTTGTAATTGTCTACTGTACTCTTCAAAGGACCATGACCACAAACATAAACTAGCTGGCAATGCTACATATGTACTTGTATTAAGTGTAAGTGTAATTTCCCAATGCCTATGAAGACAACTTTCTGTGTGCTTAGACTGTTTTCAAAATAAGTCTCACATACCAGAAGTTAACAGATTTGTGATGAAAAGGAATGTGTGAGGCGGGTGTGGTGGTGCACGCCTGCAATCCCAGCACTTTGGAAGTTGACGCAGGAGGATTGCTGTAAGCTGGAGACCAGCCTGGTCTACATAGTATTTTAGGAACAACCTGGACTATAGTGCAAGACCCTGTCCAAAAAAGAAAATACTAAATCAATGTCTGTTTTACTCTTTTTTTATTTTTTATTACTGACAATAAGAGTTTTAAATGTTTTAACAATTTTTTGTAGATCATAGGACCACATGTATTTATTGTCTTCAAGCTGTATATGTAAAATGGGTGACTTTTATTGTCTAAAAACTACATCTTAATAAAGCAACTAAAAAGTTTTAAGAAAAGGAATGTGTCAGTCATTCAACAAATGAGTATTGCATTATTGACCGAATAAAAGGCAAAAGTTGGTAACAAGAAAGGAACTCTAATAGTATAGCCATATAAACATCTCACCTAAAATTCTTAAGAGATGAGAACCATTTGCTCTAGGAGACTTAAAGAAATATAAAGCATTGCTCCTATTTTTGAAGAAATATTAAATTCCATTGGAGGAAATAAAATAGATCCTTCTAGAGACAAAATAAACTTGAAGCATTCCAAAGTAATAAAACTACAAACAACAAAAAAGAGTAGTTAGCCCCCATAATGTAATAACAAAATTGAAGAAACAAAGATGTGAAGTCTGGAGATCAGGGCTGCCACAGTGATAAAGTGAACACAGGCAAGCTCTTAAGTGCTCTGATCTCTACTTTCTTGGTCGATGAAATGACAACAGTGTTAGCCACTAAATTTTGAAACCACAAATGTGAGTTAAATTAGTTATTATAATCCAAAGTGAGGTCAGGTGAAGACCTCCCTGGGAAAGCCTTATAACTAAGATGTCAAGTTTAAATTGTAATTGTTTATCTTAAGGTCTTTTGCTTATTTACATCCTGTTACAGCAAAACTCAGGAAATTCAAGGCTGGTGAATGGATAGAGAGATCTCAAGACACTTTTTAAATGGAATTTAGTACCAGAAAATGATTTGTAAAGTTAAAGAAATTAAAGTATAAATCAACGACTCACTTACCTAGATGTCTAAGATATTTCCAGGTATATTAACCAAAAATCCATCTTAGCTCTTGACAACCCACAGTAACAGCAGGGACTTTATGTATAGTAGTTCTAAGGCAAGGCTTGACAGCCTGTCCTGTCACTGTGACAATCAACAGTGTTTACTAAACATCTATGTGCCTTCCCAATGCCATGGTATTACCAAGTGCTCTGAAGATTTCACACTTAACACGAATCACATTTTTTTCCTTACTTTCCTCCAATTTAACATGCCTTTTAACAGCCTGGGGTCTGGAGGCCTGGCTCATGTAAGGACTCAGGGCTGCTGGTTCTGCAGAGTCTCTGGGGTTTCTGCAGTAGCAACATTTACATTTTCATTACTGAAACTCTCCAACCAGATAATGTCACTTCATGCAATGTCATGCAGACCCTGTGAGTCTTCCAAATGCTTGGCATCAGATCCACACAAGCCTGTTCTCATTAAAGTCCCCCCCTACCCCACCCCCGCCCCACTTGCCTTGCACTGAGCAGCTTGCTAGGCCATACATTCCCCTTACCTTGCCTCGTGACCCATTTCTTCAAGTTTCCCTTTTGCAGCAAGATTTCTAGGGGAGTGCAAGTGTTGGAATCCCAAGGTGCTTTCAGTCGCACCTGCTTTATTCCTTATGGAGTCATTAGAATTTGGCTGAGAGGAATGACAGCAGGTAGTCACTGAGATTCCAAAAGAGCAACTCAGCATGACATTTTTCCTGGAGTGCAATGGAGTGCATCCTGTATCAGAAAACTTAGCCACCACCAGCCATCTTTTAGTTTCATAATTTGATGCTCTCACAGTATCTGATCCCCTCTAGACTTGGTGCTTCAGGCAAACTCTGAATAATGAATGGGAGGTGCTAGGGTAGGAGGAGCTGGGGAGAAAGTGTCAGGAACCCGATATAGGAAGTGAAAATAAAAAGGCTTATATTGGATACAGATGTACTCAAGGCAGCAACTTTGTCTTGTAAAGTTGCCAAGAACACACCAGCTACATATGGCCTGCTAGTAGGATGGAGAACAGTGGTCGGGTAATCTAATAAGCATTCTTTCACTATTGAAAACAGAGCTATAAATTGAGCTGTTTTTCCGAATGTGCCTGATACTTCAGCACTCAATGAGTATGAACTACAGAAAGGAAGTGGGTACTACTGGGAAACATATTCTCCCATCAGCCTCCCTTTTCTCCCCCATCCCACACCATGGGTCAGGTCATCATTAATTCTGAGTTCTGAAATCCCTATCTAAAAGAATTCTCTTCTCCAAACCAGCTTTTATGCTATGCTGAGATTCACTTCTACAAGATATACCTTTAGTCATTCTGATGGTCTATCAAAGCCTTCAGTAGCTCTCCACTGTATACATAATTCAGTTCAAAGTGCCTTGTCTGCCAATAAGACCTTTTAGAATGGTGCCCAGAGGTTAAACCAGAACAGCCAGGGGAAAAGGCAGAAAGAAAGAGGCCAAATTCAAGAGGGCAGAAACAATCTAGAATCTCTAAGGTAGACAAATGTGAACCAGTCAAGGGTAGCAAAGCATTCTGTGAGTTTCCTTTGTGCTGGGAAATTGAGAGGATGCTGAGGAATCACCATTGGAAGGAATGCTAGTGATGGATAGCAAATGTGAAGGAAGGGATCCAGGCAAAGCTGAGGGAGACCCTTTGGCCTGAAGACCACTGGGGTCTTAAATACCATCGCCCTCTAAATGCTGTCTTCGCCATATGTTTCCGATGTATTACTGAATCTGTATAAAAAATAATTACATAAACAAGAAAATGTCATCATCCAACTCTCATAGTATCCTGGGTACTTAACAATGAGAAAAGATGGTCTAAGTAAGGCATGGAAGAGTACTGGAGATTCGAGTGATGTGTACAGTTCATGTCATATGTTAATACATGGCAAAATGACCAACACTCGCTCCTTGAGATTAGTGAGACTATTATGCCTACAATTTCCATTTCTAGTCAATATGACCTAGGAGTTTGTGGTTGATACAGCAGGGTAAAAACAAGCTAAGGGTTTTTAAGAAATTGAGGGGTAAAGAAAATTTTTTTAATCACAGATGAAATGACTATGGTTAAATAAGCTACATCCACCCTGTTAGAACTAGAATCATAGTTCATTAAGTATGGCTGAATATACCAAACTTAATCATATATTAGCAAAAATAATTAAAAGTTTAAAAATATCAATTCCAAAACCAACATGAACATGTTATGCCAAAGAATCAATATAACAAACTGTTGTGGAAATCCTCTATAGAGAAAATAAGACATACCTATGACCTCAAAATGGAGGAATACAATGTACTACAATTGTGGAATAGAAGACTTGGTATTTTAAAGGTCTTACTTCTTCTCAAATTGACCTGTAGAGTCAACTGAAACATCACCAGGTGAAGCATTATCATTGCTGTTGTAGCTGTCGTTTGGGAGACATGGAGCATGTATGTGTTGAAATTAACAAACTAATTCTAAAATGTATAGATCATGCAAAAGACCAAATATATCCAAGACAAACACTAAGGTGCAGATGTATACTACTAGACATACACACTTATTACAAAGCTGTAATATGTAAGACAATATTATTGGCCCAACAATAACCAAAAAGATCAATAGGAAAAATAGACCAGAAGCAGCCAGGTCTGTAATCTCTTACGTAACTGTACCATGGCATCACAGTATGGTGAGGAAAGAGCAATCTTTGGGGATGAGAGACAGAAAAAAACTTAATCTCCATATACATCATATCATGAAGAGAGATTATGGGTCTAAGCACAAAAGGCAAAACAAGGTTCTAGAAGACATTGCAGAAAATATCTCCATGAGCTCGGAGTAAGGCAAATATTTCTTAAAAATAAGACAGGAAAAGAAGACAAAGACAAGCTCCTTCTCCAACAGCCTTATACCATTCAAAAGAATTCTTCCCTCAACACCTCGTCACCTCTCACAGGCCCCACCTTCTGATGCCATCACATTGGAAACTAGTATTTCAACACACAAATTTAGAGGGAAAACAAGCATTTCACCCATTACTCATGACTACATTTAAGAGACTAGGAGTATTCCAGCAGCAGAACTCTGTGAAGGTGACTTATCAGCCCAAATGAGGCAAGTGGTTTTGACGAAAAGGATGAAGATGTCCCTGAGGAAGCAATGCCAGCAAACAACTTCACATTAAAGAAGCTCTCAGAGATATTTTGTGACATTGTGAGCTCAAAAGATAAAATGTTGGAAGCTGGTCAAAAGTTAAAAAGGAATATGACAATATGCCAATGAATAAGGAAAAAAATCACTTTGTAATTTATACAAGAAAGAAAATAATATTAAAACGATTCTGTTTAACTAAAAATGCTATACTCATAATTATTTTCATATATATTAACTTTTTCTCTTCACGTATTTGTAACTTACAGTAAGGTTTTCCTCTTTTTAACAAAAATTTCTGTAACTCACTGAACAATTATTATTTTTCTCATGGATTATTAAGATTGCTTTGCATGGCTTCAAGTTGCAAAGCCATTTTTATGATGCCATAGTTCTATGCAGAGCAATAGCAGTCTGCATTCTATTTTCAATAGTTCATATTCTAATCTACTATCACTAGGCACCACCAAATTAAATATTTGCACATGCCTTTAATCCCAGCACTCAGAAGGTTGAGGAAGGAGGACTGCCATGAGTGCAAGGCCAGCCTGGGCTCCGTAGTGAGTTCAGGACCAGCCTGGGCTACATAGCGAGACCCTGTCTCAAAATTTAAAAAGTAGTATTTCTGCAGCATAGTGCTGACTTACATTGTGTACACTACGCCTTCTGCTCCTCAAAGCCTTTGATCATATTTCTTCACCTTATAGGCTTTTTCTACATCACAAGTGAAAATGTTCCATCCTTCATGAAGACTTTCCCTGATTCCCTGCTTACTAAATTAAGACAATCTATCACTCCCTTCTTAGAAATGTCTACTTTCTCTAACAACACTAAATACAAGTTTTTAATCAGCAACAATCACCTACTATCACACCTTTGTTGTAAAGTCACATGTGTTTGTTTTGTTTTTTTTTAAATGGAGAAGTACATGAAGTTTAGCTAAACACATGTATGTAACAATAAAAGCAAAATAGATAAGAAAGGAAAGCTAGAACTTGTCTTTTACTTTTAGTCAGTATAAAAATTCTAAAACAGAACTTTCCTGGGAAACAGTTAACTCACACGATGGCTTTTTTGAGTATTAATAGAACACTGAATATTTCTAAAGCATATGTTAAGAATAAAGCCGATGTGAGCTTTATTCCTCAAGGGCGTGAGGAGAAAGACAACCTTGTGCACTCTGAGTATTTTAGCAGCCATCCAACAGCCTCCCAATTTCTGCGTTCAATTGCACTTTTATACATTGCCCTTGAATAAACAGTAACTTGGCTCTGAAATTTCTTCAATTGACAGCTCTTTGTTAAAGACCTCACAAGACTTTTAATAAAGACAGCTAAAAAGCGATTGATTTTCCCCCCTGGTTGGAGTATGTATTCAAAAGATTCGTAAACAATATCTCCCATGTTCTCTCTAAAGAATGCATCCTTTGATTTGTACTTTGAAGAAAAAAAATGCACATAAGTCAATATTTGCTTTCTTTTTATAATAACCACATACAGGGCTTTCTGGGACAATGGTACAATGTAGCTACTTAGAGTAGATCTTTTATATGAGACGCTTTCCTGAATGAGTAACAAGCACCTTAACAGAGGCTGTATTGGTTTTCCCAGTGTCACAAGGTTCATATTGGGGATGAGATCTCTAACCTGAGCCCTGACCATAATGGTACTTATTGGTTTCCAATTGTGTGAGAGTAGGACAAATAGTTTTTTGCTTGCTTTTTTCATTCTATGTGATTTACTTGAAGCATTCTAGCTAGCACATACTTGGATCAATCTCTGTCCACAGCACAACCAACATACTATGTAACGTTGCCAGGAATCCCGCAGACAGTGCTGCCACCCCATCTAGGATTGGGGAGCATATTGCAGGCATTTTATTTATAACCTCATCCCGTCGGCCATGGTTGATTAGACCAGGAATGTGCACCTGCTTCAATCTCAGGCAAACAGGGCTCCTTTTCTTGGAAATTGGATTTTGAACTGATAGGTACTACTTTTTGGGCCCTGTGAGGTATGGGCTTAAAAATGTGAGAAAGAAATTTCTACTTGTCATGCAGAATGAATTAGTCTTTAGTGACAGAGGATGAGAGAGAGGGAGAGGGGAGAGACAGAGAGAGAGAGAGAGAGAGAGAGAGAGAGAGAGAGGAATAACTAGTTGTTTGCTTCAAAACCTTTCTAAACCAAAATTTCTTCTCTCTGCTGGGCTCTATTACATTTCTTTGTGTCCTTCTAATGAAGTCCCTTTGCAGATTTAAGTTTAATAGAGTTGTTTTCTCTTTCATACTGTTGTGATCCATAACAAAAACAAAGAATTTTTCTAATCAAGTTGTCCAGAGACTTCATCTCCAAAATAAAAAGTTATGATATGATTATTATAAGTTTCAACAGCAAAGCAATGAATGCTCTTTCAAAAATGGAGTCAATTATTATTTTTACATATGAAACTTGCAAGCCTGCCCCAGGGAGGCTTTGTTATCTGTCCTAAATTTACTATGTAACCTTGCAATGTTAGCATACAAATTGATCTGCTATTCCACAAAAGCATATCAGCCTTCCACATACAATCAAGCCTTTTAGACTCGAAAGTACCTTTCTACCTGAGTGCCATATGTGGTCCCAAAAACTTTAGTTGATCTTGTTATGTCAGACATGCTCCTAAATTACTACCAATTTCAAACATCTTAGCAAAGCCTGTGCTGGTTTCCCTGGTGCCGCAAAGTCTTTGCCAGAGAAGATGGCTCTAACCCAACCACCGCCCATAATGGTCCTTGCTGGCTTCCTGTCTAATATTATTTACCATTTGAAACGTCTAGCTATTGATGTTTTTGAAACTTAGTATTTTCTAAAATGTACTTGCTAGTCTCTCCCAGAAGACTTTTTTTCTTCATTGAATTTCCTGTTGTCGTTAATCCCAGCTACACTACTAAGCAGCAATAGAAACCAAGCATTTAAGTGAACTGTAAATTTAGGGAACTGGGCAAATGAACCCTAAGTGTAGATCTAGGAGAGAACCAATGAATTCCCTAAACTTAACAGACAAACTTGTCCATTCCTCCCTGGCCACCAGCCCATGCTTAATCAATGAAAAACAACATAATAACACACTAAGAAGAATAAAAATATCATTTCTCCTTTACTGGAAACAAGAGCAGTGGAATTTATCTACAGTATTTGTGCTTATCTTTTAAAAAGTTCTTGAACTTTATCAGATGGTTTAAAAAATATTTAGCTTTCAAATTTTCACTAACCGTAACAACATAATTCAACTTAACATTTTAAACAATCAATTAGCTAGTCATTTATCGACTGCTCAGGGAACAATTAGCAAAGTGATTAATTTACTGTTCTAAGGTCAATGTTAGTAATTGCTTGCTTTGTCATCATATATTCTATTTTAAAGGCTTTTGTCCCTACAGTAAATTAAAATGCATCAATATTTATTAATATTTTCAGGTGGAACACAAAATTCCACTCAGGTAATTCCTTCTAAAGCCCGCATCTCATTTCAAGGAACAGGGTCTTATTTAAACCAAAATTTTTTTCCCCATTTTATTGATATGTACACGTGCAGAATTTAAGGTTTACAATGGAGTTGAGCATTTTGTGCACATACTTTCCTTATCAAAGTGACAAGGGCTTTCCTGCTCTCCCTTTGTCCCTCCCCCTACCCTCCCTTCCTCTCCCTTCTCTCCCTTCACCCCCCCCACCCCCTCCGTCCCCTTCTTTCACTTTGTCTTTCGTTTAAAGTTCCATGAGATGGTTGTGGTCTGGGTCTCTCATATCAGAGAGACCATCCAATGTTTCATTAAACCAAAATTTTAAAAAGAGTAAAATACATGATTAATAAATTGTCAAGATATTTTCCATATATACATATATACACCCAGCCATACAATATTGATGTAATCATTACCTTCTGCATATCAGCTATCAATGTATTTATAGTTCAGGTTTGTTTTTAACATTAATTATAACTGTATGATAAAAATTTGACAGGTAAAAAGTATAATAAATATAAAAATTGTTATGTAAAAATGGATCATTTGTCAAAGAATATATATATAGGAGTTAAGATTAGAAGAAAGCACAGGTGGACTTAGAGAAATGGAAAGTTGTTGACTTTAAATTATAAATTAACAAGTTAACAAAGCCTATTTCAGTTGTTCAAGAATGTCACCTGGAAGTCCCTTAAGAAGTTGAACATAGATATACCACGTGATTGCACTTTTCCATATATGTTCAAGAGAAATGAAACAGGCTTTCGGACAAAACTGTGTATAGTAATGTTCAAGGCATCCTGATTCGCAGTAGCCATCTTTGAAAATATAGTGCTAAATGAAACAGTTCAGGCACAAGAGCCACAAACAATGTGATTCCATGTACAAAAGTTATCTAGGATAAGAAAATTCATGGAGACAGAAAGATCAGTTTGGTAGGGGCTGGGAAAAGAGAAAAGGGATTGACTGCTAATGGATACAGGGTTTTTTTGGCGGGGGGGAGGGTGGGAAGGTAAATATGCTCTGGAATTATACAAATTAATAGTTACAAGGCCGTGTTGCTATCCTAAACACTACTGACCTATACATTTCAAGAGTGAATGTTATGGTATCAGAATCATACATCCACTTAAAAATTATAGGAGAAAAAATTCACAGACACCAAAAATTAGATAGAACATAAACCATGCATATTATAATAAATCACACGATTCTAGCCGTCATTTGTCATCTGAAATAGCCTGAATGCAATTAAGAATCTGTGCATCCAGAAGTACCTAATCCTAAACTCTTCCGTGCACAAACACCTCCAGGATAGCACTGGAGCCAGATTGTAAAAGGATGATGGGAGGAATCCCGAGCATGAGGATATTGTGGCTGGCTTCACGCATGGCACAGCAAAGACAGTATTGAACTTCAGGAGTATTTTCAAGACACTGGATCCTAAGTCATGAGATGACTGCTACTGTAGAAATGTAATCTTAGAAAAGCTTGAAGAAAACTGAAGGACCCATCTAAATTCTGATGCTACTTTAGTGCTAACCACTATCTCAGTCCCAGTATCTGTGACCTTTAAGTGACTATTTGTGTACCTTGTATTAGTGCTAATGTCAGTCTTTCCCAATGTTTTTTCTTTACTGCAAAACATTCAAGGGGGAAAAGCAGAGGAACTTAGTGCCAGCAATCCAAGTGAGCACAGATGGGGTTTTCACAGTCACTGGTGGCACGTTTCACCTTTTCATTGCAGTGTCTTGATGACACCAGCCTTCATTCTGTGCCTTGCCCAGACAGAGCCTTCTGCTTCTACCAGTGCCTCAGAAAATGAATTCCTAATTCCTTGGAGAACAAGTGTGATTTGTTGAAATTTATCTGTTGTCCTAAGCAATGTCTGTATACTAAAAATGGATGCGTTTAGTGTTAAATACTTCTCCAGCAATATCACTTATGAGCTTTGGAATGTAATAAAGCACTAGAGCTTTACCCTTCACGTGCAATGTAATGCCATATGGGTTGCAAGAAAACAGACTAGGGAGAGCTTCGTGCAGTCATTTGTCCTGGTAATTGACCAACTGAGAACCATCAGGCAGCATTCCTCAATACCGGTATCCCACCAGAAGCGTCTTGCCCTTCCTGTTGCACATTTTATAAGCTGGAATGCCTTTAGGACAAACACTTCTCCACTAAATGGACAAATCTGACCCCTCAGACATAAGCAACAGCAGCATAGCACCTACAAACAACAGTGAAGAGATCAATTTCTACTGCCCTCCAGAACTTGTGAGCCTCGTTTAGGTTGGAAGTAACCTTTCTATGTTCCATGGGATGGCGGTGACCAGATTACTCTGAGACTGGTGCCTGTATCTATTGCATTCTGACAGAAAATATCTTTGCCTAAACTTTCTTTCCATGTTAACTTTCAAACTTGACACAATTAAATAATTTGATAGAAAATGTGAAAATGTTCTACATGGCGAAAAAGATCTGGGCCCACAGAGAAGGGAGAATTCACCAAGAACTTCTCTTCCCATGTTAACATTTATCGTGCACGTTTGTTGCTATCAAGTGAACCTGTTTGCTGGAAAAAGATAATCTCATATCATACCATCTAATATGAAAGATCATCTAGCAACCTGCTCAGCTTTTACCTGAACCAATAATTATTTCTAGTTACATTGGAGAGAAAAAGAGTCTTCCCAAAGTAACAGTCTAATAGGTTTCCCCACCTCAACTCCTCTTATTTATGCTATTTCTAGTTCTTCCTTCCCCAGCAAGCAATTTTTTTAAGCATTGTGACTTGTCAATACACAAACAAAAGAAACCAGAAGCAACCCCCTGCTATCACAGAATCTTGTTTTATAAACTGAGAAACACTGACATGTAATGAAACCTTATTTCATTTTTCCCCTCCTCTTTGTACATGATTTGCTTCCCCCTCCTTCTTCATGTATAAATAAACAGAAAAGTGTCTGTATATTTGGTGTTTTTTCTCCTTTGGTCTTCATAATCAAGGGCTATTATAGCAATAGATCTTATCTGTGCAATGGCAGTCCCCCGGCACCTTCAGTTCAGGTTTTTGTTTATGCTTGGCTGCCATTGTGGCTGTTCCTGATAGTTTTAGGTCAGCCATGACAGACTATGGGTGACACTAAATAAACAAGCTGGGAGTCTGGGACCAGCCAGGAAGGAGTGGTACTCGGGCTCACAGTTTGATTTTCCTTGATTAATCGCGCCTCTTATTTAGAAGAACTTATTGTGTACAGTACCTGCTTGTCTGGCTAAGCAAATTACACCATCAACCAGCAAGGACTTGGAAATCCTCGTAAACAAAGAGAAACAAGGAAGACAAGTACAGCTTACTCAACTGCAAAGCCACACTGCCAGCCGGAGGAGCATGATCAGGGCTGTTTATTTATTTTCTGAAACAGCGTATAGCTCTTCCTTCTGCTGCTTGTAATCCTGCTCTGACCTAAGTAGCCATGTCAAGCCACCTCCCAGGTTGCTCAGATCACCACAACCAGCGGGCCAATCATATTGAATGACAAAAGGGGCATAATTTTCCAGTGAGCATTTTCTCTGTATTCATTTTGACTCCTATAAGTTCCCTGTGTGTGTTATGATATGCGCTGTATACTATATACTATATGTGAGTGCATGCGTGTGTGCTTGTGTGTGTGTGTGTGTGTGTGTGTGCATGCACACATACTCCAGGCTTAAAGAGAAATCTTGTGTATGAGGCCAGCCTTTTATTTCCTTTTGTCCTAGGCAACTCAGTTCAGGATTAGGCCGAGTTCCATCATTATCCATTTATTTCCTCAAATTGCTCTCATAAATTAGACAAAATCTGTGACTTGTGTAACTAGCTATCATCATTTAGGAAGAAAAAAAATTATTCTTCCAAACCTCCATAGTGAAAAAGAAGTGCGATCAGCAATACGGAGAATCTTCTACCTCAGATTCAGTTAACCAAATTCCAAGGAGTTATCTACATTGCAATGACAAAGGAAAGAGCTTCAATGATGAGATTAGGAGGAGCATCTGCCTAAGCCCTTCTAAACAGAGAATTAGGTACATGTTCCTAAAGAACCCACTAGCATTCTAGAAGAAGTAAATACAAACGTGGCTGAAAATAACTTTTCACTTACTAAAAATGCAAACTTTTGGAATTATGGATGATATGCCACACCAGCAAGATTATGGTAAGGAAAGTTTTCTTTCTCTCACTCCCTTGCTTGAGTGTGAAAATACAGTGACATAATCTTTCTAAAAAGTTGAATGAATTCCCATGGTCATTGCCCTTTTCAAACTCTAATTTGTATAAGAATCAATTGATTAACTTTTCAAAAGCAGATTCTGGTTATACAAGTCCATATGGGAACCCAGAGTCTCATTCCTAACAAGCTTCAAGGCAATAAGGGCACTGCCGGTTCAGGAACCACACACTAAGGAGCCAGGTGTCAGGCAGATCCTCGATGCTTTTACCAGGCTGGTGCACTATGGAAGTCAGAGCAGGCGGTAGGCAAACCATACATGTGGTAACCAGGGCACAGAGCAGAGAAGACAGCTAACAACTGAAGACAAAGCTCATGAGTTAGGCTTAGAAGTCTCCTAAGAAGCTAGTAAGTTCTATTTTAGATGCGTTACTTGACAGGTTCCTTTGATATAATAATATAGATAGGTGTTAAAGGAAGGAAAGAATTAACTCTCAGGAGGCTGAGGTAAGAGGATTATCCCGAGTTCAAGGACAGCCTGGGCTACATATTAAGTTCAGAACCAGCCAGTCTGAACTACAGAGTGAGATACTGTCCCAAAAATATAAGAGAAAGACAGAAAGAAGAAAGAAGAAGAAGAAGAAGAGGTTGTAGGTTTGATGGCTTCCAAGAAAGTATAAAGCAGAAGCATACTACTTTAACCTACACAAAATTCCCAATAGTCACTCATGTTTAACTTACAAAAAGGCCGTTTTGTATGACTGAGGAGCATTTCCACACGGTGGAGGTAGTAAACATGCGGAGGTGTGTCACATCAGCAAAGCTGTGTGTGAAGATCTGTGCAGGGATCAAACTTTGGAAAATGACTACACTTAGAAGACAGGCAGTGAAGGCCAAATGAAGAAACCTGCCCCTACTAGGGTTCCAAACTCACAGAACCTGCATAGATTACAGATTTACTTTTGTACAGTTTTGAAGGCTGCAAGGCTGAGTGCAAGATATCAACAGGAAGAGTTTCCTATGGAGGTCACTTTTCTTAGCATGTAAACGGGTGTTATCTTCCGGTGTCTTCATAAGGCCTTCTCTTTGTACATATCTGTGTCTTAATTTTCTCGTTACAGATCATTCTGGAACTTCACTTTAATTCAATTGCCTCTATAAAGAGTGTGTCCATATATAACCACATTCAGGTTGGGGGTACAACATAAGAATTTTAGAAGAATACCACACAGCACCTAAAAGTAGATCAACAAAAAGTTCGGAAAGAACCAGTCCTACACTCTTACCAACTCAGCAAAGGCAGAATTTACCTGTAGACATTATTCACTACTGTACTCCCATTGGCACTCAGTTGGATATTTCTGAATGCTCTGAGCTTGGATATCACAACGTTAAAAAAAAGTCTTTCTCACTGCCTCTCTCTCTTACTTTTTACTTCATCTGTCAAGTTTCCAAATATTTCAGTATCAGAAACTATATGAGAATTGTTTTTTGGTCACTGGATATTACTTTTCCAGCCTGTGTAAGTATTCCCTCCTCCTGCCTTCCACATCCTTGCCCTGTGGAGCCTTTCCTGTCACCAGCAGAAGAGAAGACGTGAGGGACACACAGACTTGCTCAGTAGATTAGAAAATGACTGGGGCACTGTTTGTCCTCTTGCACCTTGGGAGGGGCCTGCCCGCCATAGGCCCCACTCCCAGAGGTCCCCCAAGCAGGAGTCACTGTTGACTTTGATTTTGTTTGTTTTTGTTTTGTTTTGTAAGGCAGGGCCTCACTCTGTAGTTCACGCTTGTCCTGAACTCTACGTAGCCAGCATGGCCTTGAGTTTGAGCTTCCCACAATTCTCCTGCCTCAGCTTCCTGAGTGTTGGCATTACAAATGTGTACCAGCACGACCAGTTTATATGGTGCTGGGGAATCAAGTCCCGGGCCTTATGCTTGTTAGCCAAGTGTTCCAGCCCCTCACTGTTCACTTTAACTAATGAAGCAGCCCTCTGGATTCTGGATGTCAGTGTAGTTGGCCTGATTCAAAGTGCCATGAAATATACTGTTTGAATTTTACCAGAAGAAAAGGTAATCTTTCAGTATTTCATTACTCAGTCCTGGTTTATATTTCTCTTAGTCAGAAACTGGAAAACAAAGAGTTTGGGTAGTTTCTGAGGCAGAGCCCCGTCTCTCCTTGACTTAGATCAATGGATACTTAGTCCATAAAAATCCAAAATACATGTAGTCTGAATGGAATAAATGCCTAGGCTGGATCATTAGACATGTTAGAAAGTTCAGACAATAAGGGAATTGAGCATGATGATGCTACTTGGTCCTGTCAACAGCATTTGCTTGTTTCTTGACCACAGCCACTGCAACTTGTCTGGGTTTTGCAGAGGAACAAATCTGAAGACCTCTCTTGGTTAAACCATTAGCGTCATAAGGTTCTTCATTGGCTCATTAATAGTAACGCAACGGAAGAGCCCTTCACTGGGAAAGAGACAAACTTACTAAGTTCATACTCTGAGCATTTCTCTGTGCCTCCCTGCCTCAGCTGTGAAAGGAAGGGGTGAGCTAGATATGTTCCTACACGCTCTTTCATACTTTTTCTAGGCCATGTGTTCTCTTAATCTCACAACACAGGAAGAAACGTCTCAATCAAAGATAGATGACCAGAGTTCATTTAGTAAGTTCTCATAGTCACCTCAAAGTTTAAGGCATCTTTTAAACCCTACTTTTACCTAATCAGAATAAAATTACCTTCCCTTACACAGAAAGTGTTTGCAAACCAACTGGAGTGGTAACTTCTGCTTCCAAAGTACATTCTAAATAGTGATGCTTTTTTTCAAAGAGGATGTTGGCCAGAGTATCTGACACTGGGATAGTTTAATTAGTTACGCATTTGCCTCCCATCCAGGCCCAATAAATATGCATTCATCAGCCCAGCTGCATCTCAGCATGCACATTTAAATTAAAGAGGCTTCCTCAGAGGCTCATGCAATCCTGGCATCTCCTGGCTTTGCCAGAAGCCACATCAAATCCTGAATCAGTTGTCTCCTTAGAACTGCTTCAGAGATGCTTTCTCACAACACTCACAAACATGTTGGCAGATTAGATTTTCATATAATAATCCAGCAGCTATTTTAAAACTATGACTATTTTGATTTTTTTAACAAAATTAAAGGATTTGGTTTTCTTTCTCATTCTTAAATGAATACACATTAATGACACTTGGTATAAGTGTTCCAAGGACTATTGCCCTCAACAGACCAATGGGTACAAAAGCTGTGGTATATGTACACAATGGAGTGATACTCTTCTATAAAGACTGATACTTTTGAGGCTTTTGTAAGTAAATGGATGCAACTTGAGACCATCTTGCTCAGTAAAGTGAGTCAGATAAAGAAGGTTTGTTTAATATCTAATGGCTTATCTAATATGAGAAAGCCAGAACACAGGCATTTGTTAGAACTCAGCGGGGGTGATAGTGGGAGTTAGGAGGAAAGAGGAGAACGCAGGAGGGTCAAAAAGAGAGAAGGGAAGGGTTTCAATGTAAACATTATGTGTTGCATATATACATATTAATAAAATGGGGAAAATACTCCCCCTCTCTTCAAAGAAAGAACTATTGCCTATGTTTTTCCTCTTATCTTTGCTGTTGCTTTTTTAAAGATAACATTATCATTCATAAAAAAGAAAATTAAAACCAAGGTTTTTATTTTATGTCAACAGACATCAGCTTAAACTATGTTCAAAATAAAATGGTATTTTTAAAAGTTAACATTGTTAAATGATGTGGATATTTCTATTCCGATCAAAAAATTCACAGCTAACAGGAAATGCAGCATCATTTAGGGCGTTTGACCTGCACGTTGTTGGTCTCTGAACATTCATCCACAGCTTGCCTCTGACATAAGGTATGATGGATGAGCTCACTGTTTGCTGTCCCACAAAGAGAGGATGGGCTTCTCTTCTACAGTGCCAGGGAGAGAAGGACAGCAAAGAGATGGATGGGCATTCATGAGGCACCTGCAGGGGCGTTGTGAGTATGACAGGCATCAGTGGCATCTGTCACCATAGGTAGCCAGGGCAGGAGGTGTCAAGACCACCACCAAATCCTCCTGGACCAGACTCTTCAGAGAGAACCCAAGCAGAAAAGACAGCCTGATCCTCCCCATGACTGCCTGCACTGGGACTTCACAGATGGCACCAAGAGGCAACTACGACTGTCCCCACACAATGTTGGAAGTGTGAGCAGGGCATGCCATACATCTCAAGGACAGCATGGGATGAAGGAGCCAGTGGAAATGGCACAGAGGAGGGGTCAAGAAGGGGAAGGTACAGAAAGAGATGAAAGAAATCTCAGTTTTTCTTCCTACTGTTCGCTCCTGTAAATAATGAGAAGGTTAATGGTTTCTGCAGTCCTAAAATATACCTGTGCCTGCCAGGTTCTTGAAGGTTAATTGCTGCTGCTAGGGGAGCTGCCCTAATTTGTACAGCCTTTTAATGACCTTCCTGTAGGCAAATGCCAGAAGAGGCCTGCCTGCAGGTGTGCTGTATGCCCGCAAGATGGATGGCCCTCCCTAGGGAAATGTTGAACATGAGCTGAGTTATCGGCAAAGTTTATTAGTGATTGGCAGTGATTGATATGCAGGAGTAAATGTTGTTAGATGATTTCACATCTCCATCTGTCTTAAAGGCTTTCTCAGGGAAGTTTTCAATTACACTTCACTGTTCTCTGCCTGTCACCTTGAAGTTTCTGTACTATCCACAATGTGCTCCTGTAATACTATCCATGTCTCTGAGAAGTTGACAACAGAAGTGCATGGCATAAAGCAGCCAAGCCCTAGTTCACAGCCACACTGCTTGCCTTTCCTCCGGTGACAGTGACTGTGTGTTCAGATCCAAAAATGGAGATATACTGACACCTGTCTAAAACAGGAAAATCCAGAACATGGAACTACCGTTATTTTGTAATAAACTAATTCCTAGTGACTCAACAAATAAACTGATCTGCATCAGGCCAATTTCCTAACCTGGAAAGTGGATGTTTAAATTGTAAGCTTTGCTAGGTTATGGATATGAATCTAGAGACTCGTGCCACATGGGAGATGCTTTAGTCACTCACTTTCCTAGCAATGTCAGATATTTTTGTTGTGCTTTAATGCAGTTCTTATGCATGTGGCCTGCCTATCCCATCTTTTCAGTTTGGTGACAATGAGACACCCTAGTGTCACCCCACTACCTTGACTCAGATATTCATAAAACTAGGCTGTAGTTCAGGCAGCTACCTCTATGGTGTATAAAAGAATGGGGAAAAGAACTTCTTTCACTCACTGTAATATGCTAGAGGGGCTGCCTGATTACTATGACTTCATTTCTTTAAGTATAGGAGGAATTTCCATTTTCTTGGGACCTCTTTTATAAACCAAACACACACACACACACACACACACAGACCTACACACACGCAAGGTCTTAATATCAATTGAAGTCAGTGCTTTGCTTTCTTAAGCTCCAGTTTAGTTTTTTATATAAAATAGAATGAACACTCTGCCCTTTCTGTGTCCCTGGGTCATTATAAGGGTCGATGGAGATAGTTTATATGAAAATACTAGACAAACTACAGAGGCTCTACCAAGTCAATGTTTTATTACAAATTAATGTCTTGGTGGAAATTAAGTACTATGTCAATTATATCAAATTTGATAGCTAAAAAGCAGCTTAAAGTGGGAAGTTCTAAGCTGAAGTGCTAGGTGTGATGAGGCGAGGCAATAGCTGGGGAATAAGGCTTCTATAATAATCATTAATAGTACTCATCATTACCATATGCTTTTTCTAGGAACTCCGTGCCCTGCTTAAAGCCAGTATGTATGGCCATCTTATTTACTTCTCAATAAAATATAAGCAGAAAAATTCTTTATCAATAGGAAGCCTTCACCAATGTGAGTCTTTGAGAAGCTATGACACTCTATATTGAACAAGGTGCACGAATAAGGAAGACTTTTAAGTCACTGAGATGTTGAACAACTTGTTATTCCTATTCTACTGCCATAGATCAAAGCTAAGTTTTATATACTAACCATCTGCATCAATTTGCCCCTCTTCTGGCTAAACTTTATCTCTTGCTGTAAAAGGAGACAAAATGATAATTGATTTTCATGGAGATAGTTTATCTTTGATGACAATCACTCAGCTTTGGTCTAATTAGTGAGTGGTCTTTGGTTTATTGGCATGAAAAGTGTTAAGAGTGAATGCACAAAGGCTCAAGCCTCTATTTGTACATTTGACTGATTGTCGTGATGCAAAAATCCAAGAGATTGTTTATAAAGACAAATAGCTCTGAAGTTTTTGCAACTTGAGACCATCATGCTCAGTGAAGTGAGTCAGACACTGAAAGTTGAATAATATGAGAAACCCAGAATACAGTCATTTTATAGAAATAAATAGGGGAAGTGGGAGTTAGGAGGGAGGGAGATGGCATGGGAGGTTCAAAAAAGGGAGAAGGGAAGAGTTGGTAACTCAGAAGCAATATATATGTGCACAAAATACTGAAGTTTCATGTAAACATTAAGTATCATATATATGCTTAATCATAACATGGGAAAATTTCAAGAGATCTCTGTGTAGAAAGAGGCAGCTCTGGAATTTGGCAAGTAGCATGAGCATGGCACAGATTTTGGAGGAATGTTAATACAGAGAGCAATTTTCATGAGAAAGGATGAAATTTAAAGAATTTTTAGAAAGGATGAGGAGGATGACATTCAGTAGCAAGAAGAAGGAAGAAATGTGATAGCCCAAAAGACTGTGTCCTTTTCTGAGACAGAGACTAAAAAGAAAAAAAAAAATAGTCTGAAAGATTATGAGGCTGACTTTATGATGTGTCATGCTTGGTTGTATAGAAAGAGAGGGGGGGGGAAACAAAGGTTATTACAAGTACTATTTTTTTAAAGCATTATTTTTTTAAAGTTAAGGTAATGTTTCAAGGATGTGCCAAAACACCAGTGGGAGCCCAGGAACAGAGGAACACTTTGCTTCAAATGAATAAGCTCTTACTGCTTTCAAGATTTTTTTTTTTTTAAATCACTCTACTCCTGCCAAATTCTAAGGAATTTGAATCATGGAATTCTTTAGGCAAGAAGGATACAAGACACCTTGACTGACAGTCCTGTAGATTAAGCAGTTTCTCCTTTCCCTACTGAGATGATGTCACTAGGAGAAGCAAGTGAAGGAACAGAGAGAGAGAGAGAGAGACAGAGAGAGAGAGAGAGAGAGAGAGAGAGAGAGAAATAAAGAAAGAGAAAGAAGGAAAGGAAGAGAGAGAGACAATTACACCAAAACACAACAAAAGTGCTGTTCTGGGGGCTAATACAGAGTTCAGATTTGACTTAACTATTACCTAGAATGTGTAGCTCACAGATTGTATAGGGAAATGACATTCTCTAAATGATATTTATAAATGACTTTGACTTTTGTGTATAGAATATTAAAGAGTAACTTAAAATAAAAAGAACAGTCAAATGATACGTATGCACCTATGTAAAGTAGTTATGGCCTGTGGAAAGTTGACTTTACAAAAGAAGGAACATTCCTGACTCTCTCAAAAATTGTCAATAGGTAACTATGGACTTGGTGTTGGGACAGAAAGTGAAGAGAATTTGAGGTGACTCATCCACAGCAAGACAATCAAATCACATAGAAAAGTTCAAATCTGAGAACAGATATTGGCAATTAAAAATGATTCTCATTTAACAACTGTGAAGGCAGCACACTGGTTTCACTATTTCTGCAAGTGATTAATCATTTCTTTGCATGATAAATTAAATTAAATTTCTATGCTTGGACTCAGTGAATGCTGACAGTCTAAAAATTTCCTTTTAAATCCATTTTTTAAATTCTTTGCCTCTTTTCCTTTATTCATCACTGTAAGAAATATTCTTTAGTCGTGGTGAGTTCTAAATGGATTGATTGCTTGTTTCAAGTAGCTCTCTCATTTCCTGTGGGGGAAAGAATCGTACTTTTAAGACCTGTTCTGAGGCATAGTGCAAGATCATAACTCAGGGCTCCTCTTACATTTTCAAGCAGGAGTATGAAATGAGATACCTACAGTACCTGCAAAGAGGTAGAATTTTTCTTAGAAGACAACAGATTTTTGTCTTTTATCTGCATCACGTATGTGAATCTGGGATGTAGCCATGCACAACTGCAAGCCATTACATATACTGAGAGGCAGCAAGTAAGTGAACATTTCCTTACAGAGCAAGAGACTGATAAAGAAATGGAAAGACTTAAATTTGCATACAGTGAAATGGGTGCATGCATGCTTTCCAAGGTTACTAACTAAATATGTCTTAAATTTCCAAAAAATAGAAGAAGAAAAAAACCAAAATGATACATATTCCCATTGAAGAACTCTACAATCAGAGTTCAAAATGTTGCTTTACTTAAGCAATACATCTTTTACAGAAGTGAGAATTTTGAATCTAAGTATATTTGAAATATATTTTCCCTTAGAAAAAACAAGCTCAAGGTCTAGCTGACTTTGTGTATTTCCCCCTCACCTTCCAAGAGGGACTATTTGAAGAATGGGCTGTTAGAGAAGACCTTTATTAAGGCCTTTCAGAAGAAGAACCTTAGAACAAAGTATTTTGTAGTTTAAATAGACTTAAATGAGTCCCTCAAGCTCAAGATTCGAAAAGAAATCTGAACTCTTGGGCAAGAACTGTACAGCATTTTATTTATAATGTTAAATTAAAAATGATGACCAGCTGTTCTCCTGGTCTGGTTCTTTCCAAGACCTCAGAAAAATAAAGAATCTAAATCACAAAAAGGGGAAGATTTAAACTTAAGCAAATAGATCCTGCTCTAGTTCAGTGGGGAAAAGTCATTGTACTATAATCCAAGAAATAAAAATTTTAGGTTGAGATTTACTAGAATCATATTGAAGAAGAAATTTTAAAAAGTGTATGAGCCCATTTTATAGTTTTTGAAAAAGAGGAAAGAGCTAGAATCTCCTTTAAGTCACTCATAATGTGGCCCGACCCATGCATTACGACTGAGACGTGTGCCTCTTGAACTCAAGCTTCTGAATGGTCCTGTCTTCTAATTTACCATCCATCTCCAACCTGTGGAGAAATGAACTTGAATGAGAGTGTAGAGATGAGAAGGGAAGAAAGAGTAGGCTGGAGCTGCTCACGGAAAATCAGATTTGGAAATGGCTCAAGAAAACCTTGAAGATATGGAAAACCTGCGTGACATCCACCTGGAAAAGCTGATGAATGAATGGTCTGAGCTGCTTCTGTGAGAACAGACCAAAAACTACACTTTGATCAAGAGCAGGTAAGGGTGCAGGCAATCACTGCATATAGTAGCAGGCATTGAGGATACCTGGAAAAGAAAACACCACACCCAATAGATTGGGCAGAATGAAAGACTCTGTAAGGGCCGAAGAAACAAATCGGAAGCAGGAGACAGGAATCACTACTCAGAAAGTGCATTCCTTGTACCAAAACAACAACAACGATGAAAACAGCAAGTGTTTCTTGTCATTGATGCCAAAGAGCCTACAATGTGTTTTATGAAATAAAGAATGCCATGACCACACCTAGGACGCCAACTGTATTAGAGCTGGTTCTCCTCTCACTTGTTTTTCATACCCAGGTCTGGAGAAGCCATAAATGGAAATGTCATCTAGAAATTAGAAAGCAGGCAAAGTGAAGGAAGGCAGACAGGAAGAGAAGGAGGAAGGGAGGAAAAGACACAGAGAGGGAGAAGACAGAGAAAAAAGAGAAAGAGGAGGAAAAAGAATCAGCAGAAGAAGGAGAAACAGAGAGGCAGACAAAGACAGGCAGTAATCCTTTTTCTCCTATAAGCACGGGTCAAGCTCGAGCCATAGTGTAGGGATAAAGAGGCACACGGGTGGGCAGGAGATTAAGTTTTGATATCTGACTCAACTGGATTTAACTTTTTAAAGTAAGACAATAGATTACTGTTCAGGAATGGTTCACTGTTCTCCTCCCAGAGAAGTTGCTTCTTCTAATTTAAGCAGATCGTGTACAGGTTAGAGTGAGAAGGTAAAATTTCCAAGTCCAAGTCTTTAATTAGACACATGAGTGTTTTCTGTTACCTTCTGAAAGCTCTGACCTCACTGTGTGAACAACATGCTCCACAAAGTCTCGATTCCAGCGGGAGCCTCACAATAAGGCAAACTGAGTACAGATACATCTTCATTTTATAATTAATTCTCAAAGGCTAAGTAGCTTATGAACAGTAGACATTTGTTTCTCATACACCTAGAGGCTGGAAGCCTAAAATCCACATGCGAGGATGCTGGGCATAGCTGGAGAAATCACAATTCCAGACTTCAAATCACACTACAATAAAACAGTGATTAAATACATGTAATACTGGCAAAAATAAACAAACAACCACAAAAAACTGACAGGAAGGGGAATGGAACCAAACAGGGCAGAGACAAACCTGAGCACCTTTAGCTTTCTGATTTTTGACAAAAGTGCCAAAACCATTCACAGAAAAAAAGACTGTATTTTAAATAAATGGTTTTGGGGAAACCAGCTATTCACATGTAGAAGAATGAAGCTACAGCCATATCTTTCCCCTATATGAAAATCAAATCAGAGTGGATCAAAAAGTTACATATCAAACGAGAAACACTGAAATGTCTGGAAGCCAAAATGGTAAAATTCTAGAAGACATAGGGACAGAAAAAGATTTCATGAACAGAATGCAAACTGCACAAGAAAGAGCAACAAGATCAAAATATGGACCACATAGAACAAAAAGATTTTGCACACAAAGGAAACCATCAGCAAGGCAAAGACACAGCCCACAGAAGGAGAAAAAAAATTGCTAGCTACTCCTCAGACAAAAGATTAATAGCTAGAATATATAAAGAATTCAAAATCAAAATAAATGACCACATTGAAACATCGGTAAATAAAATAAAAAGAAACTCCTCAAGAGAAGTACAAAAGTCCAACTAGCACCCCAAAAAATGTTCAACATCTTTGGCCATCAGAGAAATGCAAATCAGAATGCTGAGATTCCTTCTCACCCCAGTGAAATGATTTTCATAAAGAACTCAAACAAATATTGGTAAACTGGGTAGGGAGGGGACACTTCCTCACCATTCGTGAGATTGTACATTGTACATACAACCACTATTGAAATTAGTTTCTAAATGTTTAAAAACCTGACTACAGAAATCCCACTTGACTTTGCTACAGATGTCCTGGGCATCTTCCCAAAGAAGCTAAAGTCATCGTATCAAAGATACACATGCATATCTATGCTTGTAGCAGCATAGCTAACATAGCTAAATCCTGGAAACAATGTACACAACTACCAAGAGAGGATTGGATGAAGAAAATGTGTCATATATACACAGTGGAATATTATGTGGCCATAAAGAAAGACATATATTTATAAGAAAATGGGATCACCTTGAGTGAATAATGCTCAGTGAAATGGACCAGACACAAAGATTGAGTATCGCAGGGTGTCTGTCATATGGCTTAGCCATGATTGTCTGCATAAGAAGACCTTAGTGTAACAGAGAGTGCAGGAAGAGGGGAATTGGACTGCTTGGGAAGGGGAAGGCTCCTGATAGTGGGAGGGATGGGAAAAGTGAAGGAAAAGGGTAAAGAGAGGGCAAAAGTGGTCAAAGATTGTTACATATGGGCACAAATTTTCCAAGTTGTATGTAATAAACATGTAAATGGATGTGTGGTACATACATATTCAAACAAAAATGCAAAAAGAAGAAGAAATCAGAGGACCAGAGAAGTCAGGAGAGAACTAATCGGAGAAACAGTGAAGCTAAGATCCGAGTCCTCAGAGACGCGCGACGGGATGTTTCTTGCTGCCTCTGCCCTTGGCTAAGCCTTGGCGGTGTCTGACCCATTACTGCATCAGACTTCCCGCTCTTCACCCTGACTCATCTCGACCACAGGCTCCTGCCTGACGAGCCTCAAGAGGACATAGCTCCCCCATTGCACAGAAAGGGTATATGCTCTTCACAACTTTGGTCATTTTCAAATTCACATATATTGCATTATTACAAAATAATTTTCTCAATTCAGCCTGGATTCTTTTTAAAACCTCTCAACTTTTTAAAGTACTATAATCTGTGAAATCAGAAATTTGGCTAGTTGGCATAGTATCTGAATGTATGCTTGCCTTACTCATTTTCCCATTGCTGGGATGCAATACCCGCCATGCACGTCTTAAGAGGAAATGTGCATTTTAGCTCAAAGCTCAGTCTATGTGTAGCAAGTTGAGAATGGCAGAAGATCTCAGTAAAAAGCCTGGTGGGGGACTGTTGCTCCTCCCCTGGTGGTCCACATCAGAGAAACTAAGAGCTGGAGGTAGGGGTCCATTCCTCCAGGTCACACCTTCAGTGACCCAATCATACCTTCAGTGATCACCCCTCCCAATCAGACTGCACTTCTTAACAATGCGTCAGACCCATAGATCGATCCACTTGATTCAATGAGCCTCACGATCCAATCACGCCCAAACACATGAGACTCTTTGGAGACAACCCAGATTCAAACAGAAACGTTGAATATGTATTATGTTAAATTGAAAGACACTTTCCTGGGTATCACCTGGAATGACATCTGCTACCACATTTGAGACACTAACTCAGCAAATAACTGAAAATTCATGGATAACAGCACTGTTGTGAAGAAAATTTTCAAAAAATTAAACTGTTCAGAAAATTAGTATGTTTCTTGTGACTAGAGATGCAAGCCAAGATTGGTCAATCATTTTTAAAATATGTTTTAGGGAAAACACATGTATTATTAGTAGCTTAGATTATCTTCAATTTTTATCATCCCAGAGATCATATGACTTTAAATCTTAATGCAATATTTTAGAACCTAATCCAGTACTTTCAAATTAGTTAGTGGAATTAATAACTCACACTTCTTCCATTAAAAAAAATGTAGATGCTTTCTACTGCCTCCTCAATGAAGTACTTTATAAAATAAATAAATAAAAGTAAAGTTTCTAATAAATAAAAAACCTAATCATTTGTTTAATTTCTTTCACTTTTACCCTTCAAGACTTTCATGTTAGCTTCCTCCCCAAAAGAAGATAATTTAACTCCAAGTCTGAGGCTGTACTCTAAGTGGAAAGGTTAACAAAACCAGAGAAGGCTCAAGCATTTTAATTCCTTTGAAGTTAGGAAGATTTTATTTTATATTAAGTCACTGAATCAAACCTAAGCTACTACTCTTACTAAATATCCATTTTTTATTTACTTAAAAAAATGCAATTTTTTTTCAAAAAGTAAGTCTAGGAGACTCTCTCTCTCTCTTTCTCTGAAGAAAAGGAAAATTTATAGCTTTTAATAGTTGTGAAAACTAGGAAATAATAGAGAAATCACGCATTCTACAGGAATTCTCCAGAGTGTATTAAATTAAACTGACAGCGTTGATATCACTATTCATGTTGAAATGATTAGCAATTCTAAGGCTATTAATGGTGTATTGTACCACTGTTTTAAAATTGGTAAGATGAATGCAAAAACCTTTTGGTGACTTTTGCTCCTACTAAAATTTAATTAGCCTTAGTTACTGACCTCATGTTTTATGTAACAGTACACTCCAAAATGATCTCATAAAGAATTGAAGTTTTGGAAGAAAGTCATTCTTGCTTTAAAAACTAGCATCACATAAAAGTTCTCTGAGTGTTTTTTAACTACTTTTGCAAAGTATTCTTATAATTGCTAACATTACCTATGGGACTGTCTGACTTTGAATTTAATTGAAGCAAAAATGTGTCTCTTTGACAAGGTCACTTTTAAAGCGGAACTGCACTACTTCACATTACAGTTCTGATTTTTTTCTTTCTAAATTAACTATGATCTATATAATTATCGACAAAGAATAATACCTGGGCCATCAAATATTAATAATGATTACAAGAGAGGAAAACTACCTTTAATGCACATAAAATTTATGGATGGTAATGATCTCTACTAAATCTGGAAGGCCAGGTCTGTGGAGCTAGGCGGCAATGAAGTAGGATTCCATGGAAGATGTGAGCTGGAAGAGCTATACTTCATAACGGACTTGAGACTATGAATGCTAAACCAACTAAGATCACACTAGAACTTGGAAACAAAACAGGAAGTATTAGGCTTAGGGTAATAGTGATGAGAGCATTTGAAGTCCATTGGAAGAAGTTAGTCCACCAAGAATTCCATGTGGCTGGGCTGGAGTATTCTTTTACACTTGTGACTACACGTTTTTGTGAAACCAAATAATGGTAGTAACTATTCTATATTACTAGCTTATTTTTCTTTGAAAATTTTGGTTATGGGCTTTCTATTCCTTCAGAAAGTTGTTACTGAAGGATTCCTCCCAATTCTGAGAAAAAGAAAATAATGTTCAAATCTTTCCTACGGTGAAGCTTACTCTGAACTGCCTCTCAAGCTGAGCTAGATTCATACCGGTCGAAAGGAAAAAGGCCGAAGATCTCAGTATTTTCAAGATGCAATGTTTGTGCTACATGCAAATCTTTCCATGGAACTTTTAGGTCTTCAAAATCTGAAAGCAAATTTTGGTATGCTATCTTACTACACTAGAAGACACAGGCACATGGTAGTGGCCAATGGTATTTGTACATCTTGCTGAGGCAGGCTGCCGCTCCAGGAAGAGTCATGAACTGGGAACACTGTAGGGTTAGCTTCATGAGTGACAGCTCACAAAGCAGCCCCATAGACTAGAAAGAGCAAGAGACCCAGAGATAAAAGGAAAAACAAAACAAAACACTGAGTTCAAAGTTCAATCAATTACCAGATGTAAATAAGTATGTTCCCGTGAGCTTCAGCTTCCTGGGCCATAAAACAGAATTAACGTATATTGACTCACAAATAAAATGAGATAGTAGATGTTAGTAGTTTAGGAATCTATGAAGCTGTCCATATGTGAGTTGTTATTATTAATAAAGATAACTCATCTTTGCCATGTTGAACCCTACTTCTCCTTCAGAGCTCTCTAATTTGGGATGCAAGGACTACACAAACACGGTTGCCTTCCCTGTCTCTCCTTTTCCTCATAGAAGGGAGAACTGCACTGATTCCACCCATGCTCAAGTAATTTATAACACGCATGACTTGAATCATATGATGATCAATCAACTAACTTGGACTGACTGGCCACTCCATATGGAGCAGTGTGCCAGGCCTTAGGACACTAAATAAATAAATAAATAAATAAATAAAGGAAGGAAGGAAGGAAGTATATAGTTTAATCAAAAGGACTGAGCAGATACATGAAAGAGCTGAAGAATGTTTAGAAAAAAATATATCAAACCAAAGGAAGCTCTCTCTGTGTTCACAGATAACTAAACTGTGCCAGTGAAGAAGGCTTTATTAGGAATAATATTTTCTTTAAAAGGTTCTATGCCTACAGTGGTAGAACACCAGCAGAAAGAATGGTATTTTTAGCAAGGACATAATTCACAGTCATCTTTGAAGTCCTGCTTAATCTCACCATCCTATATGGTCCCTTTGCTTTTCCACCAGACCCCTGTCCAATAAATAACTGTAGGTGGTATACTATAAATAGTATACGTAACTGGCCTTCTACAAATTTAAGTGCTAAATTAAAATCAAACTAAATGAGAAATTTTTACATAAAAATTTGTAAAGTTCACACATATGTGTTCCTAGCTTCTTGGGTTGCTTTCCACTTATTTATTCTTCTTTTCAGAGGTATTGCAAGATTTTTTTATTATAGATATAACAGAGAGCTAGAGGTTGAAAATTTAGATTTTATATGCAATGAGACTCGTGGGGTGACCTTGGGCAATTCACCCTCTTGAGTTTCATTTGATATTTCACTTCAAAATGAGAATTCCATGTGCTCACCACAGAGTAGCTCAATTGACTCTTCCATGAAGGAAAAATACTACAAAGATTATCATTTGCGCCTGCTAACATCTTAGAAACAAAATTTGATATACTTGTAAAAAAAACTTCGCAACTTTTTTGAGTATAACATTTTCATAAGAGTTTTTATTTAATATAAAGGGAACTTGAGCAATGAGAGTTTACTATACATGTGAAATACTTGTGATGAGACTTGGCCCTTGTCACACAGTGATCTCAGACCCTAAGACATGCAAAAAAGCAGTCAACCAAAGAGGAAAAGATTTTCTACCTTGACGTGGATGACTGCTCTTCTGCTTTTATTTAAAAATATCTAAATCCTCCACTAATTAATTCTAAATGCATACATAAATTAGCCACTCAACTAGAGTGTTTAAAATTGCCTTTCAATTATATTCCTAGACTTCAGGGTCTCAAACTGCTCATGAAGAACAAAGAATTCCTCCAAAGAAAGCCACCCCCTCTGAGGCCTTTCCCATAGAATGATCAGGAAAGGTGCCTTCTTAATAAAAGTTTAATGCCACTCAGTATACTGCAAGGAAATGTGGGAGATGCTCTCTGATCTAAAGGCCTACTGCAAAAAGAAGTTGCATGAGTAAAAATTCATGAAGATTCAATATCTTCAAAGTTTCTATAAGAGTTTTCAAAAAATAGAAATTATCTATCTTGATGCCACAAAACAGAAGAAATGCTATCCTTTCCACTTCCCTACATGGATTTTAGATGACAACTTGAAAATGGATTTGTTGAATTGACAGCAGCAGTAGTCAAATCCCATCCTCTAACCCTGTCCCCAAACAAGGTCAGAAAAAGCTCTTGAAAGTGGCTTATTTTACATCATAGCCCCAGGTTAAGCCCAAATAATCCAGGAGGAGGAAAACAACAATCATAACAACAAAAAAATTCCCACAGGGAGCAGCACACCCCAAATGCCCAGACAGTCCGTGGGATCTTAATGAGGGTCAGAGGTCAGTGCTAAGGAGCCTGGTGAAACAGTGAGAACCAAGATCCTGTTTCCATTTTAATGCCCTTGTGTTTATGTTTTGCTTCTGCAGGGGAAAGGCCCAGACAATTCCACTTCCAGGGAGGTCATGGGGAAATGCACTAGATGTAATAGTTTGACAGAAAAACAGGGGTGTTTCAGGGGCCTCAGGGTAGCGACAGTTAAAAAAAAAAAATCAAGACTATCAAAGCATATACTTGGCTTAAAGTTCTCATCCAGCGCTGGCCTAAAATGAAAGTACATTAAGAAAATAAAAGCCATTGTTTTCAATCTGCTCCTTCACCTTCCCACCCACATAACTCCAGAGAAAGCTGGACATATTTAAATTTAGAAGCAACGTTGGTTACATAAGATTCATGTGCCTGCTCTACAACCCTGTCTCCCAATCTGTCACACTTGACCTTCCTATCACACTCTGAGAAACTTCAAACTTGAATAGCTGCTTCTTTTTTTTTTTTAATCTTAGAGACAGACAATATAGTTTATCACTGATTTAATGTTACCTGCGTTAGTAAAAACTACAGCAAAATTTTGTCCTGTGGATGAAATGTTAAGACTGTCACTGATCGAGTTTTAAATGGCAGCTATTCTTTTCTCAGCTTCTGAACCTTCTCTGACCTTTGAAACCAGATCCTAATCAACACTGCATGTAGTTCCTAAGCTTATCACTTTTAGATATTTTTAATTTCTAGTTTTCAGGCTGGGCCTCCCTGGAAATCCTGAAACAACATGAATAAGTTCATTCTCGAAGAAAGTTCAGTGGGGATCGGAAATGCCAGTTTCTT
Organism: Ctenodactylus gundi; assembly: GCA_004027205.1. Lineage (NCBI taxonomy): Eukaryota > Metazoa > Chordata > Mammalia > Rodentia > Ctenodactylidae > Ctenodactylus > Ctenodactylus gundi. Next base: position 203,548 of record PVKB01000213.1, on the reverse strand, counting down.
CTATCTAGACTGTGCCAAATGACCAGTTGGTCTTGGCTGAGACTCAGGACAATTAGGCTTCTCAGACTGTCATGTTGCTGAATAGATGAAAAAAAAAAAAAAAATCACGACAGCCTCACCCAAAAAAGACAAAAGAATGTGGCTTTGTGGGCTAGGTCTACTAGTGAAAATGAAAGACACAGGCCCTAAAGTCAGTAATCAATACCTGGGTTTATTGAGTGCCCACTTGCTGATAAGAACACACGTTATATGGATAATCTTCTTGATTCTGCTCAACAGCTCCATTCATGTAATAATTACTATTTTTCCATCTTTTGGATGAAAAACTGATGCTTAAGGTAGCTCACATTTGATGTAAAAAGATTAGAAATGGCTACGGCCAGGCTTCCATCACAGACTGATTCCAGAGCCATGGTCCTGTTTTCTACTCTGCAACATACGGGTGGGTGTCAGAATTACCCTTTTCTCATCCTTCTCCTCTTTCCAGAAAGATTCCATTCCCTAAGACAGGCTGGATGACAAATATCTACATATAAAAACAGTAGCCAGCTCAAGTGGTCTTAAACAAGCTAGGATGGGAACTACTGATTACTCCAGGTAATAACTTAGGTCAACAGATATTGTAAACTGTAACAGCACTTTCTGAATGCTTTCATAATCAACATCTCCCTGTAGGAAGAGACCTCAGGTTACAAATCCTTGCATTCTTGCACTTTTCCCTACTCTTTGATTAAATAAATATACTAAGTGCCTACAATATTCCAGAAATAACAAAGGCCTTTTATAAGCATCAAAAATTTGAGACATCACAGAACTTAAATACCAACTCTATGATTACTTATAACAGTGAAATCTCCATATACATAGACTGTCAATAACAACAACTGACTTGTTAAAGTACGGTAGAGAATGAGAGAGGTAATATATAAAATATTTATGGGTATTGCTTTGCTTTAATGTTTTGATTACTATTTGGGTCAGACGAGATTAAAAATCAATTTTGGTTATTAATTACACAAAAGAAGACTTTGTCATCCACATCAATTCACCCAGAACCTTCAGCTCAACCTCTCTTCCTTAAAGAACAAACACGCGTTTCTACATGATTTGAAACAAAATATACTATCTGCACATCAGTAAAGAAGATGTTCTCATTTTTCTTTTCAGTACAGGTGACTTCTTAGGGCCATTGCAATCCACTGAGAAGTGGCAGTTCAGGATGATTGTGTCCCTGATCAAGTCCTCAAATTCCAGTTTGGCTTAGTTCCATCTTCTTGGTGGTCATGAACTGAATATTTCTATTACAGTAGTCAAGAAGAAAACAAAGAAACAAGTTCCATTGTTTGCATCCTAAAGGCATGGTTTGCATATTGAGAATTTTTTTCACAAAGTTTCACAGCATTTGTCAGGTTCCTATGACTATTCTTGGTTTCTGTACCTGGCAAACAGGAAGGTCCTTGGTTATATTTATGAATTAATTCAAAATTTCAGACACATAAACTATTGATCTAAATAAACTATTTCAGGGAATGCAATTGAAACGAATCAAAAAAGGTTATTTCTTCAACTATTAGCCCTTATGCCAACTCATTTTCATACCAGTCTAAATTTTTTTCTAAAATAATATTTTTAAAAATTACTACTAATAAATCTCTCCTTAAAATGAAATATTTCCAATCTATATATTGTTTTCCTCTGTAAATTGTTCCTCTTTAAAAAATATACCTATCTCAAAAATTTGTCATGAATTATTTTACATAAGAAAAATACACAAATATAGTCCTTGGGGATAATGATTCAAAAGTAACAAATATTTCCCTCAAAGTCAAATCTTTGAGTGACTAAAATAACGATATTTCCAGAATCCAATATTGGATCTTTTGTCAAATTGGGAATATGACTATAAACTCAGGAAAAGAAAAGATGAGGCCAAATCTTGGCTTTTTTATGAGACACTCTTGTTTCAGAGGAAAAATAAAAGCTACATTGCACAGAGTATGCTTGATTTTAAAAAGTCTTTGTGAACAAGGAAATAGCATCGTTAGTAAGGTGAGGCAGAACAGTGCCATCTGGATAGTGACACTAACCACAAGGGCCTGAGCTTGTCCCTTGACAGGAAGATGATACCAACTGTGTCTCAGAACAATCTGAGAGATTTGTCTGAATCAAAGAGCTAAAAATACACCCAAGAATTTTCTTACATTGTTTTTCAGTCAGACTATAACCTAAGATATTTGTATTACTTTTTAACAATTTCCCTTTCTGAACACTATTTGTTGATCAAGTATGGGAATAGACAACATGCCTACAGGTCTGTGAAAGAAAATAAAAATTTACGCAGACTTGAGTAGCATCCCTTCCAACAGCTAACGTCTGTTCTTTTAGTGCTTTCTGCTTACCAGACATTTGGAAAATAAGATAGACATGGTGGTGAAATTAGATATCATGAGAGCTGAAATGAGCCTGCAACCATGTCTTAATACAGCAGCACTTGGGCAATAAACCACTTCACAAACTATAGTCACAACAAATTATTTCCTAGGAACACTAGAGCTAAAGGTTAAATAACAATCTGAAAAAGGAGTGATAATATACAGATTAATTTAACATCTGAATTTCCATTTATTTCATTTTTTAACTTTTTCATGAGCAGGTCAGAATACACAGCTTCTTGAGGAAGTCGTCACTAAAATCAAAATTTCATTACACTTATCCGTGACTTGGTTACAGTCAGATATGTTGGAGTTATATTATAACCTACAGATAGATACTTTATCATAATTCTGTACAGAAACAGAAAACTTTCAGGTATGAGACAAACTCCTTAAAAACAAGCCATTCCTATCTTAAGCAAATCAATGTTTTGACAAAGTTGGACACTGTGTTCTCTGAAACTGTTGAGGAGTCTTTACACCTTGGTCATTTCCAGATGATTTCTTAGTATTTGGGTAGCATTTCCTTCATTGTCAATGTGATCCAATGTAGCCTACTAAAACCGCCTCAGTTTCAATTCAATCTAAAAATAATCTATATTTCTTATTATTGTTTTAAGCAAGATTTTAATAAAGAAAAAAGAGTTAAATTTCTCGTTCATTTTAAGAAGTACTTTTCCTATATCCCTTTGTCCTTAGAAAATTAAAAAGTTACCAAGTCTTAATGAAAAGAAAAAGAGAGAGGAAAAGAAAGGAATTGAATCTGAGGTCCTATGGGAGCTGACCAGATATAAACAGGGAAAATAGGATTTAACTCCTTTGGGGCTGTTTTAGTACCAACTGCTCCTATTTGTGTTTGATTAATTGCTCTCTATAGTGGTCTTAATTCTAGAAAATGCAGGCTTTATAAACTCCATCCCTAAGGAAGCGAGTTACTTATTTCATGAGTATACATAAAGATTCACGTTATTATATAAATTGGTTGAAATTATAGCACTTCAGAAAGAGTGCTTTTCAAAGAGGGCAAGGAAAGTGGGCTCCTGAAAGTCTCTCTGAGAGATAGCACAGTGGGAGGGAAACAGAACACCCTTCTGTTTTCCATTAAAGTTATGTTCTGCACCAAGTTTGATTGCTAAGCATCTGGCAGTCTTTTCCCTGATAACATAGTTCAGTAAGTAGACAGTGCTAAGCCTTTGAAGCTTCCCTTGTAGCTCTTAAGTGTGATGAACAAGAGAAGAAGATAAGAATGCTAGCTTTTCCCCTTCTATCAAAACTGGCAAAAGAGGTTTATAGTCCTCTCTTATTTTCTCTATTCTCTGTTCCACTGCTCTATTTTCCTTGAATACAGAAGAAGCTGCGGGGAATGTCATGAGAATATTTTGCCTACAAGAGTATGTGGAATAATTTGTAGTGAGAGCAGAAAATGCAATGTTAGAAGGCCTGAAAGACCTCCACATCTTTTGGGTCTGATAAAAAGATTACTTATCATTTGTTTTCTAAAGAGTATTATTTTTCTTTAAACAGGCTATCACTTTCAACCGCACACCACAAATATTTCTAAATTAAGCATTAGTATTTGAAGCTTGAGGATACCATGACGGTCAGAGACCGAACTTTTTATATTTAGGTAAAAAGTGAAGAAATTGTAATTCAAAAAAGCAGTGACTCACTCAATGGCCCACAGGTATATAAGAATATCTGAGTGGATTCACAAGATGGACACAGCAAAGTATTTTTTTGTAAATAAGAAAATGAGTAATATGAAAGTGACATAATCTCCAGATGTAACAGAAATTTATTCAAATTCATAGAGGGGTCATCTACAAATTTGCTTACAGGACTTCTAGCAATCAATGGAAAGAAATAAAAATGATATTACAGATTCACCGAACATTGACAAAATCAAGGTTTTAACCTGAGTTCTCCATAAGAAATCCCTATGATATACTGTGAATCAACTTTAGGTTAGACGCAAGCCTAAGCAAGTAAGTTTCATGAGACTCATGTCCTTCAAGAAAGTCTTAGGAAATAATTCTGAAAATAAAATAGCATAGAGACCAAAATAATTTCCCTTAAGTACATCTTTTGAGGGTCGGCTTTATTCAGAGAGAAAATTTGCATGAAGTAGTGCAGGAACTAGAGATATTTCAAAATATACTTATTCGGTATTTTTTGCTAGGCTGTATTTGAGGTGTTTTATGAGGATGAACAAATTCTATCTTTGCAGAAGCCCTCTGAAATATATTGTCTTCCCATTTTACAAATGGGACGAGTGGGGGCATGACTTCCCCTAGCACATATTCAGCTAGGGAGGGATGGAGAGCCCCATTCTGGTTTGAGTTTGGTTTCTAGTATTAACACCAATACCATTTGACTCCACCCTAAGACTGCTCTTTTCTATGGAGACCATATTCTTTCAAGAGTTATCAACTTTAAGATCTATTAATGTATAAATATTAATGCTAAAGAAAATGTTTTTGGTGCATAGGTCTGCCAATCTGAACAACAGAAGTAACTAAAAGTTACTGTTCTTGAGCCCAAGGTCTACACTGAGAAAAAAAAGCCCCAATATTCCAAATCGATTGTTACCAAAACCAATCAACTCTTAGCTGAAAATGACAGCTTTCTCCTATCTCTGTAGGAACACAAGTTAAGTTCCAGAGCTCCCTGAAATAATTCACCATAGAAAAGGCTCCCAGCACCACAGGGAAAAAGCACTCTACTAACACTTCTAAATGTCCCTTAACCGCGCTCTTCTACTTACTTCGTAATGATTGCATGTTTTCCCTTTGGGCCTACTAAAGTATTTAATTGCAATTACACTCATTTACATAGCAGATGAGGCTAATTGCTGGTATTAGTTACCAAATGTATGCTTGCATTGTGAGGGTGAAAAAATGCCCTACAGAAAAGAAAACGACTGTGCCTCTAATTAAGGAGTTATGAAGTCAGAATGAGCTGGTTCCAAGATGTAAATATGAAATTGAGGGCTTTCAGAACTCTATAATGGTTTTTTATTACTCCATCTCACTTCCTTGATTACACACAATGTTTAGAGACTAAAGATAAATACAGCGCTGTGTTCACAGTGCTGACCTGATTGCTAGGCACGTCCTCCCACATGTAGATTGAAATAAATGTAGTTGTCTTGCAAACCCATGATAAATGGTGGGTTATGAGTACCTGGTCTTCATTTACTTGGCTATTCAATTGTTAATCCTAGCTCCACTGCTTGCAAGAAAGGTGCTAGCTTCCTCTGACACACATAGTTTGGTATTCAAGACTTGGTTTATATATGTAATATAGAATAAAGAAAGAAATCATAAAGAGAGATGCCCATTCTTTGCAAAAGACCAAAATCTAGAAACCTTCAGATTGCCCTAATCTTTCCTAATTAAGTTCTGTGTTGGTATCACCTTAAAAAATGAAATTTTGTGATAAAGTACCTTACCACCTCATGGAAGAGACAGAAGTTACGTACCTGAGACCCTATCAGTACATTAGGATAATTATAAGGCACAATGGCGGCAAACAATAACGGATGACTGTAGTCAGCGATACCTGCAAACTCGATAGGGGTTCTGAGGGGCCAGTTATCAGAAAGACAAGAGCCCTTTGAGAAGACGTCAGAAGAAGACGTCTTTGCTTACAAAAGATTTACAGTGAACAAACAGACCAGCTCTCACAGTACTCCAGCTACAAGGACAAACAAATTCAGATGTCTAAGAATTTTTGTCTCTGAGGATTTTTCACCAGGAGCTATTTTTCTCGTTCCTCATTTCTTACTCCTCCTGGCTGGGCTCTCCTTACCACCACCTCCTAGATCCTTAAGGATAAACTATTGCTAAAAAACAAAACAAAATAAAATAATAAAAAATGATTTTCTTGCTTTACGATATTCATGCTCTATTAACTTTGTCTTTATTAAGTACTTATCTATATTAATACTATACCATATGGCATTCAGCTACCTATACAAGTCATTTCATGGAATGAAACTGGCTGTTGATTAATATTCTGAATTTTATTTTTTCTATTCAGACAATGACAAAAAAGGTGCTTTTGGAGGGGGTAAAAGAGGGGGGAGAGAAAGAGAAAGAAAAAGAGAATTCTCCGAGTCACTGGAAAGAAAAAAAACGCCTCACCCATCTTAGTAAGCATGCTTTTGAAACACAGGCCTTTGACAAACCAGTCCCAGGCAGTACCATGACAGGGTCAGCTGAGTGTTATTTTTTAAACTTATGTGAAAATTCTTTTTGAGTTTTATCCCATTCTGTGGGCATTCAAGCAGTGCAATCACTAAACTTGGTGCCAAATGTAAACAGGACATCCTTTTAGATATCGAGGTCCAGCTGGCAAGTACATACACCCTCTGCTTTTTGCCCTGTTCGGGAAATCAACCCCAGTCCTTACATAGAGAGATGGTGGAGGAGGGGAAACCTGCTCTTGCGTGTGGGATGTAAACAGAATCCTTAAAAACATCTTTTTCTCACTATTGTTCGATGTGTCCCTTACCATCTCTTAATTCTTCTTACCCACAGCAACGCCTGCAGGCTGAAGTTCTCACAACTCCCCACGGCTGTGATGTCTCACAACGTTTTCCATTCACTGGGAAGAGATTACGTTTGAGACGTTGGAATCAAGAGAACGTTAGCACCAAGAGGCATCTGAGAGTTCACACTGTACAGTTTTCTGATTTTGCAAATACTAATAGATACTAAAGAGCAATTACAGAGTACAGCCTCTGAGTAGCCGAAGCTGCAATGAGATGAATTGTGTCTAGCCCAGGTACCTTTGGAAGTGAGGGAGTCATAAAAAAAGAAGCCTTCTCTGAAGGAACATCGCCATATACATGATGAATGGACAGATGGACAATAGAGATAGAGATAGTATGTACATGTTGCACAAACTCTGTGAAAGTGCATACGCACACACATTCATACACATACATGCACACAAACTCACACACCCACCTTATCTCATGAAGAATTTAAAGGAGTATGTATATAAAAATGCATGAATATATTCTTATCATTTCTCTGCATAAGGGTAGATTATCAAGAAATCAGTGGCATACAAATTACAGACAACATATAACTTTGGAAGTTAAAGATAATCAGGGAGAAATGAGTTCAGAAAATGCTTTAGGAAGGAAGCAGAACTCTCACAGTATTCCCCCTTCTGCATGGGCAAAGGAGAGAAAGCATTCTCGCTCAGGAGTCTAAGAATGAATGACTTAACGACTGGGGTTGTCTTAAACCCTAGCGTGGCGGGTCAAGTCACTTTCAATACCGTGCCTTTCCTTTGGTTTGTCCTCACATCCTTCTGTTGCACTCAGTCACTTCACTCCATTTCCAAGTCTGTGCACCTGCTCCTGAACATCTTCTCTACCTGGCTGACCTATCTTTGAGAATTTCTCATAGGAATAGGGGCCCCGACTGGATGGTCTCTTCGCTAATTTTTCTACTCATCCTAAGGCAATTGAATAATCAGATGCAGAGGAGCAGCAGACCCAAGCTCGGGCCAGGAATTTGGACTATGATTACAGAGTTCAGTTGTTCTCCACATCCAATGAGAAGCATAATGAATATCTTAGATACCTGTGCATCAGACATATATTCCCAGGAGTAAAGAGTTGGAGAGTCTTCTCTGGCTTTTTTGAATTTGCTAGTGCTATTTAAATCTCTTTCCAAGGACTGGTTGTACGCTTGTCCTCAGGTACCCAGTAACATCACTGTGTGTCCATAATAAACTACTTGCCCCAGTATTTTTTTACTACAAACCAGAATCTCAATCAGAACTCAAACCCTAGGCTGGACTCTTTTCCCAGTATTTTTATCTGAAACAATGTATCCTTTTTCTGACTGTCTATCAAATTCTACAACCAACCCATTTCCAAGCATTTCAAACTATCCTATATTTATGTTCAGCCATAAATCCATACAATGAATAACATGGTCAAATTCAAGCAGAATTTAAGACCAGTTAACTAAAACCAGATTTCTTCTAGAAGTTTGTGAAATGAGTTAAATTCAAGGAAGTATCTGCTGGAGTCTCCCTAGTTCCCTGTTTACTGACCAAGGAGTGCATTCAAACTTTCAGACCTGAAACAATATTGTTTATATATGCCTTCACACACAAACTCTCATATGATTCAATATGGTGGTTTGTGCTTTAAAAAGATAAAACAGCAGATTACATAACTGTATATTATAGTGATTTAAAATAAAGTATTTACAAAAGAGTTTACTGCTGAGATTAGATACCTAAGTAAATCTGAGCAGCGAGAAGGCTAAATGTTCCCACTGGGCTATCAACATGTATTTTCACTAGTCAAGTAAATAACTTCAAGAATAATACTTGTGGATACTCTGATTCTTGAAAACAAATTGAAATTTTCTGAATAATAATGAATTTCCTACTTCTACAAAAATGCCAGAGATATCCTGAAGACTCTCATGCTCACCGAAGAGCCCAGGACCCAATTTGGGCAATGGTGAGAGAGTTCTATTTCAGTTTCCTCTTTCAGACAGGCTCCTAGTATCTACCCATTACTTCTGGACCAGGAACCCCCCCGCAATTCCTTTTGCTTTCACCTCTAACACTTTTTCCACCACTTTTTTCCTAGACAATCTCCCGTGCCCTTGACTTCACCAGTCTCTGTCATTATCATTTACCTTTACAAGTCTTCTAACCTGAAGGTCCTGATCTTTCAAAATAAAACGTTGCTTTAGAGCTAACGCTTTCACTTGCCACTTCATCAAGCTAATTAGGTTTGCAAATTTAAGAACACTTGTAGAGATAATGTTTATATTCCAGAATGGGAAAAATATGTCTTACTCTTCTTCTATATGTCCTATAAAACTTAATATGGTACAGATTTTGTAGTATGTAGTAAATATCAGTCCAGTCTGAATTCCTGATGAGAGTTAAACTTGATGAGTTATTCTGGGTCTTTCTCACTGTCTTTCCATCTCATGTCTTCTCCACATATCGATATATTCATGTAGAAAGAGGTGGGAGTTATTAAACTACATGTAACTGTAGCAAAAACCCATGTACTATATGTTGAATTTATTAACTTATTCCTGTCATGTGGTCTCATTGACATCAGCTAGTCACACTTTATCTCAGTTTTCTCTCCAATGATACTTGACTATCAGTAATCTAATCCAAAAGCCGTTGGTAATACTCCTTTGGTAAAACACTTTGGGAACCTTCTTGAAAATTTGTCAATGTAAACTAAGTATTTATTATGTCATTTAAACATTATTGAACGTCTATTATATGTAAAGCATTGTTTAATTGATTGAAGAAGACACAAGTATGATTAATACTTTCTGACTTTAAAACCTCCACCTTATGGCTTGGAGATGTAGGTCAGCGATAGAATTATTGCCTGTCATGCAAAAAGTCCTGGAATTTATCCTTAAGACTTCAAAGCAAAACTAAAAACATACAGTCTAATATGAAAATGTTACGACATAGGCTATTACTAATAACAAACCTACAAATTAAGCAGCAATATTTCTTTAACTCTCATAAATAGAGGCAAGTAAACTTTTTATTTAATTTTCAGAAGTTTTCCTATAAATGAGAAAAATCTATGAAGAACTTCACAGATTACTAAAAGGGGAACCCTAAAGAATGTAGGCAAGTATTTGTATAACTTCCCTATGCATGATTAGGTAGCCTGAGCAGAAATTGATCTTACATCTTCAGAAGTGCCTTTATAATGTTATCCATCTCTGTGGACTTGAAGAATTTTCTATAGAGTGCCTTGTTACCAGAATGTTCACCTTGTTAACATTAACTATGAACTTTAGATCCTGTAGGAGGTACTCAGGGGGTAATATAACACAGAACTTCAAAGCCCAGGAGACAGTTAAAGAAAAATGGAGATAACAGTTAAGCTAGGGAAAGCTGGAAGTTTTTGAATGGCTCTCAGTTCCACATACATAGCGCTGAGCCAACAAAAGTTACATCAGGCCAAATGTTTGACTTCATATTAACATGGTAAGTTTACTTGCTGGAGCAAATTTATCTTATTCCAAAAACTACAAACTCTACTGAATATATTCATGTGGAAATAACACTATGTTATAGAAAAATGCTGAAATGTTAATACTTAGACCCCTTCTGTCAGTATTACTTTATGGAAAATCCCAAAAAGTATATGGCCAAATACAACTACAAATATTCCGAACATTTATAAAAGATTCTGCTGCTAACTTGACTCTAGGAAAAGATAAGGCACTTTTTTTTCTAATTTTTGTTCATATGGAGGAAATGCATTTCTGAAAAGAATGCTGTCTAAATACTTGCTCAAAAAATAAGCAAGAAATTTTAAGGCTGAGTCATTCTTTGCCTTTCGGACCTTGAATGCTGACCTGCTGGTTTCACAACACTCCAAGGAGAACATATTTTCCTTCCTAAAAATGCAAATGAGAGCATCTTTCTCTACAAAATTTTCCTCTCTCTTTTTAAGTGATAGTTTTTACATCAGGATGTAAACTTAGTATAAAGAGCAGCTGTCCAAGAAGTAAGTGTGCACAGGAAGTCAGAGAGCAGCAGGGGACAGTGAAAGGGCACTTTTATCTGGTCTTTTGGAAAGCTTGTGGAAATTTTTTCCAAATATATTGTGGAGATGACAAGAGAAGCCAAATGCTTGGCATTTAGGTAAAAATTTTAACCTTGGAGAAATAGGGCAGAATTATTAAGGTACATAATATTCTAATTTTGGATTTAGAGACAGGTGGAGTGTGTGTGGGGGGATGGGTTCATATATGTTTTAATTGGGGAATACCATGAACAATTCAATATGTAGACACTCATATATTTTTCTCTTGTATCCAGAAATTTCTACCTATAGTTAAGCCACAGATCTAGTCAGTTTTATTTCTTATTTGAGTGTGACCTTATTATAGAGGTTACAATTAATATCTCAATATGAGGCTTCTTTTTTCTGCTTCTCTCCTCTCAAGGAGTCTCTGTGGTATCCTTTTTGACCACTGCTTCTCACACCTTTCTCTGAGTGCATTTTGTGTATTCAGCATACTAAATTACCCTCTCATGTTCTGAATATCAAATAAGTTGTGTGTTTGGTTGCATGCTTGCAAAGAAAATGAATTTGATTTGTTTAAAAGTAAATTCACCTAAAGAAACACATCTCAGAACTTAGAGCTGGAAAAACAGAACTTGTCTCTCTCCAAGTTACTATCTCCTTTGGTCTGTAGACAAATTTAACATTTCAAAGAAGTCTGGAGTTTAGCAAAAAAGGAGAAAATAGTTGATCTTCTCCTTCATTTTTTGCTTCTTATCTTTTTGTATCATCTTGTGTTAAAATATCCAGCTTGTCAAGTGCTTTGGCCTTTCAGAGATGAGCACTAGAAATACAGGAATACGTAGATGTCTTTTTATATAGGCTTTTCCTAACCAAATTTAGCTGCAGGGAGATATAAAAGACAAATGTGTTGACAAATGACAAGATGTTACTTACTGTAAAAATATTATTGCATGCACACCATTTCCTGTTATGGCGCATATATTGACTGCAACTTTGCTCAAAATGAGCTACATATTAAGAGAAACATACTGTCTTCTGAGCTGTTCTAGCTCAATTTTTGAATTCTCTGGAAGTAGCTTTTTTGAATAAATGTTACTCTCAACATAATAATCATAAATATACGTGGATTCCCCTAGGAGAGGCCATGAATTAAAAATGGATTTTTTGAATCATAGCGATTTGGGCCAGAAACAGATAAAAATATTCCAGATAAAATATGTGAGGGATGTGGCCCTAGAGACGCGTTGGTAACTAAAAATGCCACCCTCCACTGAAATGTGTATTACCCACCATGGACAAACTCATAGGCCTGTGACTGTACGAATTCATTCCCTCTATTCATTTAAGTCAAAGTCTTTGAAGAAAAATTTGCCTTCAGAAATATTCTTGTTTGTGAGAGCGGTAGGAACATTAGCCTCCTAATTGTTATTATATAATTGCTTTGAATGAATTGAGTACCCAAAAGATATGTACTATAGTTCCTTTTCCTCTGAACAATAATAAAAGGATCATGTAGTCCCACTTCTTCTATAGCTAAATTAACATTTAAGATAAGATATCAAGTATTAAAAATGATACAATGAGGTATTTATATATATGGTAGTTCTTATTCTTCATCAAACCTTGGCACACTTAAGCTTATGTTAATATATCATCAGATAATCATGATGGATAAATCAAAATTGGAGCCAGTAACTGGAACAAAATACACATAAAAAGAACAAGCTTGAATGGACTTTCCTTACTCAATCCAGGATTTGTGGACATAGAAATCATTCATTTTTTTCCTTTGTTTTACATCATGCCACCAAGGCCATCAAACCCCAGCTAAAGTTATGAACCTAGATATCTTACTGACTGAACTGGAACAGTTTGGCCAAAATAGCATTAGCCAAAGGTTATCCAGTATCCCTAATGTTAATTGCAGTTGCCCTGGTGGTTTATGTTATGTCTGGAAACAGCGTGACGAACAGCTCATTCTGGATTAGACGAGGCCCAGGGTAGACACAACACTGAACTCAAGGTCTATATCTGTGAACTAGCCCAGGCAAATGCTAACTGTATTTGGCAGGAATGCGAGTCCGAGGCTTCTCTTCAGAATGAGTCCAAGCACAGGCAAATGGCTGGACTTGGTAAAGCTTGCAATCTATGGCACTTTGTATAAAAAACAGATTATGTAGGCTACTCTGTTCAGGCTTTTATTTGAAGGCAGTTTTTAATGCCATTTTCCTGTTGTCTGCTCTACCCCACATTTCTCTTAGAACTACTACACAAAAGAGGCAAATCTTTTTTTTCTGGTAGATCTTCAGGGTGGGGATTTCATTGAGGTCACTGTTTTAGAACTTAGTACAGGATGTCCCTTTTACTTTCCAAATCCTGGCTCAGTGAAATCACTGATAAGTCAAGACTTTACTCTTGATTTCCCACAGCAATGGAAGAAAAAAAAAAAAAAAGCGTAGCCGAAGTGACTCAGAAGAAATGGGTAAAAGTGTGTTTTCTTTCCCAGCCCAGCAAACCCCCTGCCTTCCCCACACACCTCCACCCAAAACACACTCCCACATACTGTCTCTGTCTCTTTCTATTTTTTTCCCTCCTCTTTGGCTTGTGCTGTTCTTTTTCGGTCTCTGGCCCTCATTATGACAGCTGATTGACATAACTGGCAGGTCCCCTGGTGTCTGGTTAGGCAGAATTCCCCCTGCAAAACCAGGATGCAAAACAAAGAGCAGACAACAGCGTGAAAAAGGAGACTGAAAAAAAACAGAACCAGGAGTGAGGCAATATTGTTTGCTGAAAATATTTTTAAATTTTTCAAAAAAGGGAGCAAACCTTTAAAAGATTGCTTTAATCATCTGTGTTGCTTCTCTCCTCCCCTGTTCTCTTTCTATCAGTCCTTTCCCCTACCAGCCCAGACACACTACTTTTTGGCTTTCTTCTCTCCATCTGCTTTCTTTCTTGAACATTTTTTCCTGGGTCATAAACATTTCATCAGTAAGAATTCTTCCTATTTCTGACCTTTGTCAAAGCCAAGCATTTGTTTTTACCTCATTGATTTTTCCACCTGAATGGTGGAATCATGCCTGCATCAGGTAAGATTGGGAGCAATTATTGTTCTTCTGCCTTCCATTTGAGATCTTTGTTCTTTTCTTCCAGAAGAAACTAGGTTTTTGTGCTGCTCCCAGAACCACTACTACCACGTTGTTGTGGGATTCAATATCCTGCACCGAAGATACTTTGCCTAAAGTTTCTTCATGTCAGAGATGGGAATTTTGATTTTCTATTTAAACATATATTAAGTGAGTCATTTACTTGAAAAAACTCCTCCCAGTTCTCTCTCATATTGCAAAAGCTCATATAATTTATGCTTACTGAAGTGTTGGTAACTTCATATGTCATTAGCTTTGATAGCATACATGCTTTTTAATATTATTAAGGCAAAGAAATTAACAACTAAATATAGAAACTCAGACATCAGCAACAGACTGAGCTATTTTCTGATATTATAATAAAGGCAATGATTTATGTTGTTTAGAGCAGAGGATTGTCCTATATACCTGGCATGACTCTAGAAGTTCCATAATTATCCTTTTCTTACAGAAACATTGTATAAAACTCAATACTTTTCCGTTACTTATTTTATTCAACTTAGTTTTTCTGAACTTGTAAAGGAGGATTATTAGCTTCCACATCTTTTCTACCTTCAGAGTTCACTTATTTTTATATAATAATATAAAATATGCCTGAGAAATGATTTGCATCCAAAATAAAGATCTCTTGAAGCTGAAAACTAAGAAATCAAGCAGCACAATCTTTATACTGATGAAAGTCTAAAAAAACAATTACTGGCAAATTAGTATGTGGGAAGATGCTCAAAATCATTGATCATTAAAGAAATACAGGTCTGAGCCATGACACAGCTCTTAGAATAGCTAAAATGAAAACCCGATCTAGGCCCCAGGCTGCTGCAATTGCGGGGGGCGGTCGATGGGGGGGCGGGGACTAGAACTCGTGCACACTCCGGTGAGAGCGCAAAGTGGAGTCACAACTAGTTGGCATCTCCTTACACACCCTCTTGTCTGCTGATCTAGCCATTCCACTTCTTGGCATTTACCCAAGAAACACGAACGTGTGAAGGTGGTGCAAAGGAGAAGCCCCAAGTGTTCCAACAGTTGTGTCTACAGTAACAACAAACTGGAAACAGCATAGGTAAGTGTCCTTCACGAAGTGAGTGGATAAACTAATTCTTGTGTGTTGACACAACAAAATATTACTTAGCCTTTGAAAAGAATGACATCACGCTGTAGCTTACAAGGGCATGTGTAAAACCAACATAATTAGACCTAGTGAAAAAATACTAAGAAAAAAAGAGTGTAAGCCTGACAATTCAATTTAGATTAAAATTATAGAAAACTGCAAACTAATCTGCAGTGACAGAAATTTGATCAGTGATTCCTTGGAAGGGAGCACAGATGGGCAGGGGTGAGGGATCCCAAGGAGGCCTGGGAGTGTCACGAGGTAACGGGCGTGCCCCTCCCCGCAACGTGGGCACGGTTTTACTGGTCAAAATTCAGCACACCGCGCACTGTAAATATGTGTGGTTCATATGGTGTCAGTTATTCCCCAGTAACACTATTCAAAGCGAATATGCTGGCAGCCTTCGGAGATGTTCCCTTATGCCTACTACCCCCTATATTTAACTGGCCTTCCCTTTGCTTTTTCTTTTTCATTTTGTTGTTACTTGCAGCAGGTCCGCCCACTTCTATGAGTGGGAAGGGTGGTCCTGACAGAACGTTGGGGCAGCTTTGAGAGTTCATGGGAGAGCTAGACAAGGACAAGGAACCCTGGAACTTCTCTGATCTTGGAGTGATCACAATGCCCAGCTTCTAGCTGGGCATCTCACGTTGGCCTCCCATACCTCTAGGGAATGCCACCACCCGTTTTTGGCTCTCCTGACCTGGCCATGGGGATTCTCCCCCTTTGACCTCATGGATCACAACACCGTGCATCACATAACTGAGTGATTTGTCAAAATCTATTTGCCTTCTGTTTTCATGGGGACAACTTCTCACCAAGTTTTCTCTGAAGGATTGATTGTGGGGGTTATTTTTTTCCATAGTTTTATCTGTTATTTAAATAAACTTGAGATGGGACCCTTAAATTTGGCAGTGGCCCATGCTCAGGGTTGCAAGATAGACTTCAGGAAGGAGACAACACCCTGGAGTTTAATGCTGAAAGAATTTAAGACTGAAACTGAGCACCAAATCAGGAACTTCAAAGCAACACTCAGAGAAAGGGAGAAGAGGAAGAAAATAGATATGATAAGGAATCTTAGCTAGGAGTTTGAGGGAAAAATTAATTGAGGAAAATCTCAAGCTGGGCGTGGTGGTACATGCCTGTAACCCTACCGCTCTGGAGGTAGAGGATCCCAAGTTCAACCCCAACCAGAGCAAGATAGAAACTTAGCAAAACTATCTCAAAAAAAAAAAAAAGGTTTTATCTTTGTATCTCAGTGTGGAGTTGTGGCCTTAGTCCTCAGAACTTAAAAACAAAGAAAAGAATAAAATCAAAAACAAAAACAAACAAACAAAAAAAAAAAAAACAAGAAAATTTCCAGGCTGCCTCATGAACAGTACTAATGTATATTAGGTTAGATTCATGGTTAAAATTTCCTTCAAATAAGAAATTAATTTTTTAAAGAAATTCATTGTTCCTAGGGACATGAGTTAAAATTAAAACTAAAACCACCAGAAAGCAAACTTGATTAAGTCCATAGTGCAGAGAATACTCACACACACACAATGACGGCACAAACCTGCATATGTGTACTTACAGATAAAGCACCATATATAAGCTTATATTTAAAACTTACTCTTGCTTGTATGAAAAATGAATAGCAAGAGAAAAACAATAAATGAGTTGTATTCCTGTAGTAAGTATAGATTGCTCTCCTGGTAAGCCTTGGGCCTTGGACTTGAGCGCTTGTGTTCACTGTCCACTCTCAGCTGCAGATGGCCCTATGCGTTTGCCTTGGGGCTTCTTCCAAAGCATCGGCAGAGGCTGTGCCCAGAGCAGACACTTGTTCCAAGGAATTACAGCTCTCTGAGCAGCCCTGCACCAAGCATTAGTACATAAACACCACAGCTCCCTCTCTCCCAATCAGGGTAGAGAGGAGATAACTCTTAAAACTTATTTCTTTCACAGGTCTTGATGTTTCCTTCACCTCCCGAGTAAAACTCTTGGCATGAATCTTGCCAAAGATGATTTCTGGAGATAGCACAACTAAGAAAATAAGAGAAAATTTTCAATAGAAATATACTTAAAAGTGTAAAATGGAACTACAAGTAAAGAACTAAACCTATGGCAAAAAAAAGTAGATCAAGAAAAATTGTATAAAATCTGTAGAATAAAATTTATAATTACAGAAATATCAAAAAACAGATGAAATAAAAGAAGAGACATAACAAAGACTCAATTAGTGAACAAAAGCATAAATCTTGAGAAAGACCGAGACTATAGCATAGGCAATAAGACATCAAAAGAGATTTTAAAAGGAATATTAGGATAAAAGCTACAGAAAAAAGACCAACAAAGGCAAATATAGCTCCAAGGATGATTTAAAAGAACTGAAATAAAAGAGTAATTCAAAATTGAAGATTTTTAGAGTTTTCAGAATTTAACATAACAACAAGAATTTAAGAAATGTAAATCCTGAGCAAGATTATATTACAAATACATTTATATTTAGATATATTCTGAGAAAATTTGAAAAATCACCATTAGAAATCTAAAATGCAACCAAATAAAAAACAGACTGTTTCTCTGATACTCAGTACAAGTATCATAGATGTCCCCACATAGTAGTAATAAACATTAAATAATATTTATGAAGTCTTAGTAGGAAAGGTAATAATCTCCAACCCTGAATTCTATGGCCAACTGAACTGTTTACTCAAGAGGAAGTGCAAAAACAAACGTTCTTTGGATGACTAAAAACTGAACATGCCACTCACAGTTCCTTAAAAAAAGTACCAAAGATGGACTCCAGGAAGAAATAATGGAAGAAAAAAATGAAATACAAGAATCAAAGTAGTCAAGGTAAAAGATAAATGTGTCATAAAATCTAAATAAATACTGACTGTAAAAAGTAATGATCTGTTATTTAGAAGAAGGTTCTAAAACCGAGATTTTACTAACATACTAGGTAATTATAGCATAGAGCATATGGGTGGTAGGAGATGCTAACATACTGTGATGATCTTGATCATATAGTGCTTGCAAGGAACATAGACTAGCTATACTGATCATTTTAGGCTTTTAAAAAGCAAACATATACATTAAACATCACAGAATAACTTCTAAGAAAAATGGAAAGGATTTCTTTCAATTTAGCAAAGAAGAAATAGAAAAAATTAAAAGTATGAGTTTAAAATAAGGCAAGAAAGAAAAACACTGACTAACATTAATAAAAGAGATAAACAGAAATCACAGTCACAAAAGATGTACATACAGATATATAAGCAATAATCACCAAAAAGTAAATAGACTTCCTAGGTTGGATTTTGAAAGCCTACTTACCATGGTATTTTAAACAGATTAAAAATATGGTACATGTTAGCTAAACATGAGCCTAGTATTAAAATGACATCTATACCATTGAAAAGTTAGAAAAATCCATATTGTTTGTATCAGCTGGCTATCAGCCAAAATCTAATGGCTTAAAAATATAAGCACTTATAGTTTTTATGAGTCTCAGGTCAGCTGGGAACTTGCGGTGATGTAGGAAAAGACCAGCTGACCTTCTTGGGCTCCCTGGAGTGCCTGCAATCAGCCGGAGCATTGAACAGTTAGGGTAGGATGGCCTTGCATGTCGTGGCTGAGGCAATGGACTAGATTGTGATTCACTCACATTTCTCCCAAACCCAACAGGGCACTCTGAACAGTTGCAATATTCTTATGGAGGAAAGAAGCACAGAAAGCCTCTGTAGGCCTAGCCTTAGAAAAGTCTTCTTTCTACTGGCTAAGGCAAAGTCACAAGAACAATCTAGATTCCGGAAGTTGCGAGGAGGAGCTATAAGAGGAGCTATAGGAGGAACTATAAAGTCATGGCAAAGCTCGTGGCTGCAATTCCCACACGCAGTAAATAATAACATAAATAAAGCTAAAATTGTTCTGATATCAGAAAAAAAATAGGTTTTAAAGGTAGACACAGTAACAAAGACAGAATAATAAATTAAGCATGTCACCAGAAAGCTAAAAGATCAAACCATATTTATATAACGAAGTAATTCTAAAGATTTCACAATCCTAAGAAAAAATTCACAAATTTACAGTTATATTAAAAGATTTTAAGAAACTTCACAAATTGGCCAAAAAAAGTCTAAGCTTAATAAAATATGTCAGATATAAATAATAAAATAAGCTCAATTGATCTACTGGATATATGTAGACCTCTATATCTATATTGTAATGTTGGAACATTTGTAAAACTGACCGTGTATTTGGCTCAAAACAAATTCTTGACGAATATCAAAGATTTACAGCACACCAACTATATTATGTTTCTGTCCATATTTCAAAAAGAGAAAAGTCATTAATACATAAAAAGATAATTACTATCTAAATTAAAATGACAGAATGGCCTTCTCTCAAAAAAACCTTTGAATTTGGAAATATAAAAATGCTCAAATGAAGCAAATCAAAATCGAAACAGTAATGGACATTAGCAAAATATTTGGATCTGAAAACATACATTTGTTTGTACAAGTATAGCTGAAGCAAACTTAGATGAACTAACGCTCGTGGGACTTCCTCTTGGATAGTTTTTAATCCTCTATCTTCTGTTTCTAAATAAAGATTTGTTGTTAGAGACAGAGAGAGAAGAGAGAGAGATGGCACAGTTGTTAAAGCCCTTGCCTTGCTAGAGCAAGGCCTTGCGTTCCATTCCCAACAACACACAAAGCTGGATGTGGTAGTGCATGGCTAACCCAGCACTTGGGAGACTGAGGCAGGCAGATTGTCCCAAGTCCAAGGCCAAGGACCCAGCCTGGGCTACAGAGCAAGACCCTGACAAAAAGAAAGAAAGATGGAAAGGAAGGAAGGAACAAAAGAATGAGAAAAGATAATGATTAATGCTAACTCGATCGTTAGTGTTCTGTGAACTTTCATTTAACCTCAGAAAAATCCTGTAACTTAGCTAGTAATTCATTATTTTTGTTTCGCAGATAAAGAAATTGATATTAGGACTTCATTAATTTGCCCGGTTCCTGTAGTAACAGGATTCAAACACAGGCCTTCTCACACCAGAGCCCAAGCATTTAACTGAGAAGCAACTGCACTCATATACCCTTCAGTACTTGTGAGAGACTGATCCCACATTTCCCAGTTCCCGTGGACATAAAAATCTACAGATGTTCAAGTCTCTTACAAAAATTCATGTAATACAGTGATCTTCTCTATCTGCCAAATCTACATCAATGAATTTAAAGAACATAAAATGGAAAATATTTTAAAAATTGCCTGGAACTTGCTTACACCCTCTCATGTGACTGAGGTCATCTCTAGATTGTTTATAATAGTGTTACATGTAAATGTTATGTAAATAGTTGTTATACTAGTTTGTTTAATATGACAATAAAAATATCAGTATAGATGAAATTTTTTCTTGAATATAATGTAATTTTGTAACCTAAGGTTGGTTCAATTTGCAGGTACAGAACTCAGAGATGTGGAGAGCATACTGGGTATATAGTGACATGGAAAGATTTTTAAAATGTTTTAAAGCACACTTATAAATACAATAGCAAGACTTCAAATAAATTCTGCATGTATAATCCACTGATGTAATAGCAAATCCCAATATATGTATAGAGAGATATAAATTTATGAAAACAATGATTTTATCTGTCAAACATAGGAAATGAAAATGAGACTACAGAGTGAAAAAGGATATTTGATTCTCAGATTACATAGTCATTGTTGGAAATTTTTTATTGTGAATGTACTCATATTATTTATTAACTTAAAAATAAACAATTTGGTGCTAGAGAAATGGCACAGTGGTTACAGCCCTTTCCTAGCAAGCACAAAGCCCTGAGTTTGATTCCTCAGCACCACATAAAGCCGAGCATGGTGGTGCACGGCTGTAATGCCAGCACTTGAGAAGCTGAGGCAGGAGGGTTGCCTTGAGTCCAAGGCTAGCATGGGCTATGTAGTGAGTTCAGAACCAGCGTGGGCTACAGAGTGAGACTCTGTCTCAAAAAAGAAAAAAAAAAAAAAAAAAAGGAACCCTCTAACACTGCTGGTGGGATTGTAAACTGGTACAACCTCTATGAAGGGCAGTATGGAAATTCCTCAAGATGCTGAAAATAAATATCCCCTCTGATCCAGCAATACCTCTCCTGGGAAACTTTCCAAAAGAGTTAAAAACATCACATAAAAGAGATATATATGTATAGCTATGTTCATAGCAGCCCAACTAACAACAGCTAAAATGCGGAAGAAACCAAAATGCCCGTCAACAGACCAATAAATACATAAATTGTGGTATTTATACACAAAAGAGTACAATTTGTCTATAAAGATAAATGGGTTTGAGGGTTTTGTAGATAAATCTGAGGATGCGACTTGAGAGCATCATGCTCAGTGAAGTGAGTCAGACACAGAAGGCTAAATACCAAATGGTCTTTAGAACATGAGAAACCCAGAAGACAGCCATTGCATAGAACTAAATGGGGAGAATAACGGGAGTTAGGGGAGAGGGAGGGAGTATGGGAGGGTCAAAAAAGAGAGAGGGGAAGGATTTGTCACTCTTATGTGATCTATATGTGCACAAAATGCTCAGGTTCAATATAAACATGATGTATTGCATATATACATATTAATAAAGCAGAAAAAATTCAGGGGAGAGATGGGAAATGGCAAATTAAAATGTGATGCTGAAAAATGATTATGTGTTGCTATATATTGAACCCAGGTCCTCACCCATGCTAGGCAGAGATCCTACCATTCAGCTACACTCCTGGAAAATAATTCTAATAGGAAAATTTCAAATGTAGATGAACACATATCCGTATGTCTGAATGTAAGGGCAGTCTAGGTGTTTAAACTTCTGTAACAAAATTATTGTGTGTTTGTACTGCATAGAATAGTACTGTGTGCAGTTTGATGTGGTTTTTTTAATGCAGGCTTGAATTATTTTCATATTAAAAATAGACCAGTGAGAGTTAAGGAACATTTGGTTAATATATATTCACCTCACATATTTAGTGCATTAACTGTTTCCCAATAATTGTTCTAAGTTATGGGATAAAACAACAAATCATGACTCATAGGTATGTATGTTCCACATGCATTTCTAGAGGTACAATGAAGTTACTGGCCAATCTCCAGGGCTTTGATGGGAGGAGGGGAGAATCAAAATTGACTAAAGATACAAAAAAAAAAAAAAAAAAAAAAAAAAAAAAAAAAAAAAAAAAAAAAAAAAAAAAAAAAAAAAAAAAAAAAAAAAAAAAGCAAAACAAGCAAACCCAAATACAGAGTGAACCGAATAAGGAAACTTTCCTTCTCCTCTGAAATAGACTGCATGTATCCAGTCTGCCTCCAAAATTATTCTTTTTACAAGTATTTGTAATACACAATAGTTACACTCAACTTGAGGAATTCTTACACAAACATATTGCATATTCATCACTTTTCCTTCCCTGCTGGTAGTCCCAGGATCTCCCCCTCCCCCATCCTCTCTCCATCTCCACAAATCTATCTTTTTTCTTACTGTCTCTCTTACTGGGCTCCTTCACTTATTTATCTTGGGTTTTTCATTTTAGAGAACCCATGTGGTATAAACTTCAGGGAATGATTCATTTCACTAAAAATAGTGGTCTCAACATGGACCCATCTTCCTACAAATAACTAAAATTTATTTTTCCTGATAGCAGAATGGCACTCCATTTTTGTATGCATGCCATATTTTCTTTATCCACTGATTCATCAACAGACATATCAGCAATTACCATCTTTAGCTATTAGAAATTGTGTTGCTATACACGTGGTTATGCATATCCACTGGTTATATGATGTCTTTATTTTGGAAAGGTACCCAAATGAGGTAGAGCTGGGTCAAATGGATTTTTTTAAACAAATCTCCGGCCAGATTTCCATAATGGTTGTACCAGTTTCCAATCTCACCAACAAGGTACATGGGTTTGTTTCCTATCACATCCTTATCAGCAACTTTTTTTTTGAATTCTCAGTAGCGGCTATTGTTCCTGCTGTTTTGATTTGCATTTCTTTCATAGCTAAAGATGCTGAACATTTTCTTGTGCATTTTTTGACCATTTCCATTTGCTCTTCTGAGAACTATCTATTCATCTCAGTTTTTCCATTTTATCATTGGGTCTTAATTTACTGAGTCTATATTTTCTCAATTATTTATATCTTTCAGACATTAGCCTTCAGTTCAAAGACTAGATGGTAATTTTCCTATTGTCTTTTCTCTCTTGATTGTTTCCCTTGCTATGCAGATATTTATAATCTGATATAATCCCAATTATTAATTTTGGGTGTTATTTCTTCTGCAAAGAGTGTTTATTGAGAAAATTTTGCCCAAGCCTAAGAGTTCAAAGGTTTTACTTAGTTTTCTAGCACATGCAATGTTTCCATTGTAATATCTAGGTCATTAATCCTTTTTGATTTGTTTTTAGTACAGGGTGTTAGGTGTGGGTCTAGTTTCATGCTTCCACATGCACATACTCAGTTCTCCCAGCACCAGTTAAATCTTTGGCATATTGTAGTTCTCCTCATAAAAGTCCTCCACTTCCTTGGCTGGAATGACTTCAAGGTATGTAATTGTTTTGAGAGTACTGTGAATGGGATTGTTTTGCCCACTCTTTTTTAGTGATTTCATTGGTAGGATACAGTAATGCTATTGATTGTTGCATGTTGATTTCATATCCTGCAAGTTGGCTGAACTTTTAAATTAGTTCTAAGGGGCTTCTGGTGAAGTTTTTGGGGTATGTTATGTAAAGAATTATGTCATCTCAAATAACCATAGTTTGAGTTCTTTATTTTTTTTCCAATATGCATTTTTCTTTATTCCAAATTCTTGCCTGATTACCCTAGCCCTTTCCAGTACTAGTTGAAAAGGTGTGATAAGCATGGACACACTTATCTTGCTTCTGACCTTAGGAAAATGCTTTCAATTCTTTTGCCAATTTAGTATGATATTGGCAGTAGGTTTGTCACAAATGACTTTGTCAGCTTGAAGTAAAGTCCTTCTATACCTATTTTCATAAGATTTTTTTTTTTAAATCATGAATAGACATTGGATTTTGTCAAAAGCTTTTTCTGCATCTACTGACATGTTCATATGATTTTTGTCCTAGGTTTTGTTTTTGTGATGTATTACATTAATTGATTTATGCATGTTAAAGCAACCTTGTATCCCTGGGATGCAGCTATCTTGGTAATGACTTTTAAATTATTTGTTTCAAATATCTTATCGAGGATTTTTGTTTCCATAGTCATTAAAGAGAGTGGCCTATAGTTTTCAAACTTTGTTAATCATTGTCAGGTCTTGGTATTAGTTTAATGCTAGCTTCCAGGCAGAAGTTTGGTAGTGTTTCTTCTCTTCCAATTTTATGGAAAATTTTAAGAAGTAATCAGGTAAGTTCTACCTGAAGTTTTGGTAAAATTTTGCAATGAATCCATCATTTTTCTTTTTAGGTAGAGACTTTAGTACTGTTCAGTTTCAATTACTGATCTATTCAGGGTTTTTATAACTTCTCGGTTCAGTTTTGGTATCTCATATGACCTGAATTTTATTATTTCTTCAAAGCTCTCCAATTTCTCAGAATATGAGTTTTCACAATAGTTTCTTATAATATTCATTGTGATTTCACCGTTTTACTATTTGCATTGATATGAGTTTTTTCTCTCCTTTGTTCACTTAGTTTTGTTAGAAGTTTATCAATCCAATTCTTCCTTTCAAAGAGCCAACTCCGTAATTCACTGTTCTTTTACATATTTAATATTTGTTTCATTAATTTCTGCTTTAATTCTTATAATTTCTTTTTTCTACTGCCTTGGATGGTTCTTGTGTTTTTAAGGTATTGAGGTGATCATTAAATTATTTATTTGGATTGCTCTTTTTTTTAAGCATGTGCATTTATAGCTACAAATTTCCCTATTAGTCCCGCTTTCATTATGTTCCATCAATACTGGTGTGATGTGCTTCTATTGTCATTTGATTATAGGAAGTGTTTTTTTATATCTTTCCTGGTATCTACTATGATCCACCGCATACTTGATAATACATACTTAATCTGCATAAATGTGTATAATTTCTGTAGTTTCTTTTGCTGTTGATATCTAATTTCATTCTGCTACAATATGAAAATACTGTAAATACTGTTCATATTTGTCTCTCTTGATCTATTTTGGCTTGAAATCTGTGTGTATGAGAATAGTATAGTTACTCCTAATCATTTGTAGGCTCTAGATGCATGAGTTACTATTTTCCATCCCTTTACTTTCAGTCTGTGTTTATCGGTAAGGTGTTTCTCTTTTGAGCAACAAATGCCTGGAATTTTTTAAAATCCAGTCTACCAATTTGTGCCTTTTATTTGTAGAGTCAAGACCATTAACATTGAGAATTATTGTTGTAATATATTCATTATTATTTCCATATTGACTCTTCTGTAATTCTTTAATTTTTGTTAGATTATTTTCCACTTTTGATGGTTTATTTTCTCTGGGTTCTTTGGTGCTGTTAGTCTCTCAGTCACTGCCTAAGATTTGCTCAAAGCTGGCCTAGTGGCCTTAAATTTCTTTACATTTCTTTGTCATGGAAAATGTTTACTTTTCCCTCAATTAGAGAGAAAAAATTTTTCCAGATTTATCAGTGTATGTTGACACTCACTCTTTTTTTGATACAGGGAGTCACTCTGTAGTTCAGACTGGTCCCAAACTCATGGTAGTCCTCCTGCCTCAGCATCCTAAACACTGGATTCTAAGCATGTGATTTGACACTTTCTTTCTGACAGACCTTGAAAGATTTCATTACACATTCTCCTGGCCTTCAAGGTTTGTGCTGAGAAATCTGCAGTTATTCTGATAAGTTTGTCTTTGTAGGTTACTTTCTGCTTTTCTCTTCTGCTTTTACTGTTCTTTGTTTATATTGGATTTTGACGATGTTGATTATATAACTTGTTGTGCAGAAATGCTTGTCTGATCAAAGGTATTTGGCATTCTATATGACTGTTATATCACAATGTTAATTTCTATTCCTGGATTCAAGAACTTTTTGCCATAATTTTGGTGAATGAGCTCTTTATACCTTTTATGCTGCCATTTCTTTTTTCTTTTACTCCCGTAATTCTGAGGTTAGGTCCCTTTGAATTGACCATCAGCTGTTACATCAGGCACCTGTTGTCTTTTTGTTTTCAGAGTATCACTGAGCATACAGCTCAGTTTGTCAACCTTCTCATCAAAGTGCCACACTCTAACTCTACTTGCGACGCTCAAGCCAGCTTCCTATGCTTTCATTTGGGATTCAGTTGAGTCTTTTTTCATCTTAATGTCTTTCATATTTTCTACTTCTCTGCTGAAGTGTGCCTTCATACTTTACTTTGTGTTGCCTTGCTTACTTCATTCTTTGGTTTATTTGTGTATTTCTATGAAATCATTAAACTTTTAATCAAACAAAACAATTGATTATAATAAATTCTTTTTAAGCTCATTAAACACATCATGCTTTTTAAAATGTCTTTTCAAAGCTGACTGACCACTAGGTCTGTTTGTCTTTTGCCTCCTTTTCCTGTGAGCTCCATTATTTTAGGGCTCATGATACCCACTTGTGGAAAGTTAGATTTTTTACAGCTAACTTATTGCCCCATTCTCCCATGACTCTATTGCTGGAGGTTATAGAGCAGTTAGTATTGAAAAACAAACCAAAAAAAAAAAAAAAACTTGTGCAAATGTCTCCCATCCTTCCTTGAGTTTATATTTTGATATTTATATACATTTTAGCCTGTTCAGCTATTAGTTTAGTGGTCTTTTTAATGGCTTTCTACAAATTTCCTGTTCGCCTACACTTTTCATTGAGGGAGAAATGAACTGCAGTAATATAAGTGAATTAAAGAAGAGCCAGCTATTGATATACAATGAGAAACAAGACCAATCACTGTGCCACCAGTAAAAACATGAATGAAATCTGTAGTAATGTTGTAATCTTACCCTAATTATTAACAAGTCATAATAACCAGTTAAATACTACAACTATTCTACTTTTAGCATTAGAAATGCACTATGCACTATTAAAGCTACCTAAATAAACCAAATATTGTTTTATTTCTCAGGCATACAGTAATATTTTAATATATAAATTATACAAAGCACTAAGAAATAGACTACTCAAATAAACGACCCAATTAAAAATGGTAAACTGAAATGAATAGGCAGCCCTCAGAAGAAGAAATACAAATGGCTAACAAGTACTTGAAAAAATACTCAACATTTTTAGTTATAAAGAAATGCAAATCAGGGGCTAGGTGAATATATCAGTTGTTAAATCATGTCCAAATCTCCCAGGAGGTCGACAGCATGTACTTCCTTCTCCACAACCGTCTCTTGTCACAGCTCCCTCCCAGTTACCAACCAAAAGAGTTCCCAATGTCCCTGAAGTGTGTCCTGTCTGTGGCCTATTTCAAACAGTTTAAAGTAAATTTTTTCCTCTAAGGACTCCGTGCATGGCACTGCCAGATCACATTCGCATGCACCACCTAGGAGTGCCTTCCAGCAGGACACTTCCACCACGCCTTGGCAGCGTGCAGCCTGGGCCTCTCCCACAGGCCCAGGGCGCGCCTTCCAGACCCACCTTGTTCGGGGGACCCAACAGCCACTGCCAGGCCTCTGTGGCAGGAGGCAGGTTTCTGCCCCGCGTGCTCACCTCGCGGCATTTTGTTCTGCCCGCACAGCCTCCCAGGGCTGCCCTACTTCCCTGCTGCCTCCCCTTTGTTCCCAGGACATTCGGGTGTTTTCCTTGCTCTAAAAGCCTGCTTGCTAAATTGTGGAGCTGCTAAAGGGGAGATCTTACTGCGGTGCATCTTGGCTTGTTTCATGCATCCTCTTTTAAACTAGAAAAATATCCTTTATCCACTGCTACCACACAACTGTTTGTTAAATATCCGTTTTGTGTAGTGCCTTCCCTTGCTTTATATGCCAAGGAACAGCAGCTGCATGGGCATTCCAAAGGTTTCCAAATCAGAAGCATTTCTCCTTGTTCTCAACTTGTTATTATCATACTTTCTTGATGTTTTTGCATTTAGTCTTCCCACTTAGTTGACAGTCACAGAGCAGGTGGGCACATTCTCAAAGCAGACTTTCCTAGGGGATTCCATACAAGAATAATGCTCATACAGACCATGGGATTGACTAAATAGTTTCTGATAACAGAGCTAAAAATTTCCAAGTATGTCGAATTAGATTGAAATCCTAAGTAGTTAGCCAACTTAGGTATAAAAGAATAACATATGGCCCACGAGAAAAGTGGTGCTGTCTTTATTAACCTCTGAAAATTTACAAAATCCATTCAGCAAACAATGGCACACCAAAATAATAATCTGGAAGATGACAAAAAGGCAAATTATGGAAGTATTACATAAACTTGTGACTCTATACAAAGTACCTTCAAAGTCTTCTACATTCAAAAAGGACTTCCACATATTTTTGGCATATCAAGAAAAGTACAAATATCTAAATATGAAATCATAAACCCTGACCCATAAAGTGACTTAACTGACCTTAGGTCACACACAGGCTCATATGTCTGTAACAAAACACAAATCTCTTCTTTCTGACATCTCTGACCTCAGAACCATTGACAAATTTAATTCTATTCCTTAGGACTGATCCCAAATTACTTAAGCATAATTGCGGAATCAATGTGGTATGAGATACACTTAAAGCTAAATCTTTATCTTTTCTTGAACAGATTTCCAAAGCCTGATATATATATATATATATATATATATATATATATATATATATACATATATACATATATATGTATATGTATATATGTATATATATAATATACACACACGCATGCACACACACATATATATCGTACACATATATATATAGCATAACATGTTATATACATGTATGATATCTACATTTTCTAAAAAGTATTGACTTTAGCTCTTCAGCAACAGTGGCAAATGTGGCTGGAGACAAAAGAACACACTGGTTGAGTAAAAGTTGTTACAATCATGCTACTCAATTGAGTTTTTGTTGTTATTGACAAGAGAGATATGCTCAAGAGAAAATAGAAAATGAGTGTCAATGCATTGATTTGAAAATCTGGCAACAGAGCATGTCTTTTACACTAGCTAATTGGTTGAGAATAGCTAAACACCCCAATACCCTCCTGTACTGCATAAAGAAGAGGGCATTATATTAAAAGTTTTTTTAGCCAGGTCCAGTGGAACAGGGCTTTATTTTCTAGTTATTCATTTATTTTCCACAGATGGGATGTGTGCCATCCCAGCCTATGTGGCCCTGGGGAATTGAATCCAGGGCCCTGTACTTGCTGGGCAAACACTCTTACCCACTGAGCTACACCTCCAGCCCTTCTGCTAAACATTTATAAATGGCATTATTATGTCCAAACTCCACTGTTCTGTATAATGAGAGAATACAAATGAGATTGAAAAAAAAATCACCAGATTGTTTTTCCTGGAACAGTAGACCGTCGGACTGTTGATCCGTTTCTATTTGCTATTCCCCTACTAACCGAAACTTGAACTAAAATACCATGAGACAACAAAAGACAATGAAGAGCAAGTAGCACGGAGAATGGTTAAGGTGGGCTGGGATCATCCGCCGACAATGTGTGGCAGGCCAGAGCGCGAGAGATCAGCATTCATAATCCAGTTGGGGGGAGACTACCTATGCATTAAGTGACATCAGGAACAAACATTGTCAACAAATGTAGATGACTATACACAAAATTTTCACTAACCAGCACTATAGAGTGATTAGTGTGAGTTGCAATTAATTGTAGTTCCCTGTGTGTTTAGATTGATGGTAGAGGAAATAGAAAAGCAATACATACTTTTTATTGTTTAAATGCTTTCTAAAATATGCTTTGGGCCTTTTGCTATGATGGTGAGTATAATTATAATAAACCATGCATAATAGATTTTCTGGGACAGTTCCATTTGAAATATTTGGCCTTGGTACTTTCATAAATGTACATTCACAAATGTCACACCATGCTTCCAGATTTGAGATAGATGATCACCATAAAATCTGTCAATCAGGATTTTATAAAGATTGAAGCTATTATGCCAAGTGGTTTTTTTTTATCATATATAGGTGGAGGTCAAGATTTTGTAAGAGATTTTCACAAATGCATGTAATGCATATATTTAGCTTGTTTTTTTAAAGTTTCATTTCTTTAACATAAAACTCTTTGTTATATATATATATATATACATATATATATATATATATATATATATATATATATATATATATATCAAAATGTCTAAGATTCCAGTAATTGTTCTAAAACAAAGATTCACATATATAAAGAAAACTTAGAGGTATCTTTTCAGAGGTACAGATATCTGAAGTTATTCATGACTTTGTACTCAACAGGTGGCTATGAAAATATAAGTAGCAGCTTTTGAAACATTGCAGTTTCAATTATAACATGATGTCAGACAATGTAGGTTTACCTATATCATGCTTATTCTCCAACTGTTCCTTCTTTGCCATCCTCTACTCTGAAAATTGGAAAACTGAACATTCAGTTTCCTGATTGCTTGTAACAAAGGTGGCAATGCCTTGTCTTCCCTCCTGCTTGAAAAAAGTACAGAATGCCTGCAAAACCACAGTTACCCTTATACAAAGATGAGACCTGAGAGACTAGAGCCCTGATGTGATGATGATTCCATGTCATTGCCAAGAGCAACCTATTTCTGGACTTTTTTTTTTTTGTGGAGCCCAAGAAGTCTAGTAATCATCTTTGTTTCAGCTGTCTTTTATTCTAGTTCTTACAGTTCCAGTTCTTACACCTTAATTAAAATATCTCCCCATTCTACAAAGTTTAAGGAGGTGCATTGTGTCTAGTATTATCATTTTTTCTAACCACACACCTGTGCAAATTAATAGGTCATAGCTATAATGATAACAATAAAGATTATAGTAATAATAATAATAGCAAATTAAATTAATTATACTTACCATGTGTTAGTAATATGGTAAGTAATACTTCATACAAGCCCAGGTGTTTGTAAAGAATCCTTAAAATAGTTTTAAGCTGTAAGTTTCAAAAACACAGGGCAAATCATTCTTATATATTTATTAAATTCATATTGAAGTTCAAAAGAGTCAGACATTTAAAAATAATATTTTCAGGACATACTAACAGGAAACATTAATCCACATTTTACTTCTATATATTTGATAGAAAAGACAGTGTCTCTTCATGCGGGCCAAAGCTTGGGACTGGAATTGAACCTCTTCTTGCCTACAACCAGCGGATGTCTCCCTCCCATCCTGCCACGTTCTATTAGAGCTTTCCGTCTATCTCCCTTGCAGAATCATCTTACCATTGTTGCATTAAGTGCATCTAGCACACTTCCTAAAATATTGTAACATTTCAGTATGCACATGCTCAGTAAACAAAAAAGCTTTTAAAAATCTTTTTGACTCTTAAAATTTTAAAGACCTGTTCTCCTTCAAATATTTCATTGCGTTCCAGCCTCTATATTTTAGCCTCTGGAAGTATTTTTTTTTTAAATCTGGGAAGGGCTTAGAGGAATTTGACTGTCCCATGAGATTTGGTACACCACAAGACACCAAGAAGTTTAATTTATTTTGAAAGTTTCATTTATAAAGAAAGTAAGACTCACATGCTCCTTCTCCGAGGCTTTTTGGCACCAAGAGCCAAAACAGTGAATAAATTGAGGATGAGTTAAATTACTTGTTTCATTTAAGAAATTATCATGCCAAGCCCAATAGCTTGAAGCCTGATAATGTGTCCAAAAGGTAAATAATACATCCTCACCAGCTAAGAGCTCTGTATATTGATTTTTCCATCATCAAAATAGTTATTGTAGCTCATGTTTTAAAATATTACAAACACGCACATATATCTACATGCACACAAATATTTCTATGAAAATAGTTGGCTCACTATGCGTGAAGAATTGATGAAACTAATATAAATTTCAACCCTGGAACCCCCTAATGTAGTAACAAAGTCATTACAATCTCAAAGTTGATGGAAGAAAAAAAATCTGATGTTTTGTTTCTGAATTCTCTTTTTTAAGAGATCTTCATTCATAGGGCCTGTCAAAGTTGGCTTTTGGGTTTTGACCTCCTACTATACTTTTGTGTTGGGTAAGCAATGAAATTATTCAAAGTTCAAGGAATGACATGTGTATTTTTAATTACTATATTGTTGGAAAATCATTATTCTAGTTATGGAGACAGGCGGCATTACACGAAGGTTTATGTAAATGTTACTGGTCTTTTTCTTGTTTTGACCATTATCAGTTTGCAATTACAAGACTTTTAAAATGCATTGAGTTGTTAGATCAATAACTATAAAGAGTATGAAGGAATAAAAATTAAAATTGTTACGATGGCTACATGGGTCTGAAAAAGTTACCTATGAACAGATTTTCTGAATAAATAATTCAGTTATAAAATTATGGTTCCACGTAGTTCAATTGCACCTGTTTAGGATTATATTATACAAGGCAACAAAACTGTGAGCATCCTCTTTGCTTTCTTCATTCTCAGCAAGCAAGATCCCCAAAGTAGCTTCGAGGATACTTTATTTATGGGCCTGCTAGTTCAGGAGCCGCACACCAATTCATCATGCTCCTGCTTTGTGCCATCTGTTATAAATAAATATCCCTGCCTGCAACTTTCTGTCGGGGCATGTGTTTACTGTTATGCAGATGAATGCAATATGGGAAGACATTAAAGTTAAAAAAGAGAAAAAAATGCTTATGAAAATGTCTATCGAACGTATATATGCCTACGAGTTGTATACAGAGGTTCAGATCACGTGAAAACCTCCAGGCCGAGCAAGCATTAATGTAGAGTGTCTCATTTACCTTGCACCTACCCAGGGGAGATTTGAAAACAAGCTGGCCAACACAGCCAGGTTGACAAAGGAGTCCATGGTCAACACCTCGTCCTGGATCCTTTTAGCCATTTCGCACAATATCCAGCTGCTGTTACTTTGTATGAGGAGAACAGATAGGTCATGTGGGAGACGAGTTGGAGGGTCTTGAAGGTGGCAATGAGTATCCAAGCTACAGAGGGAGGGGAAGCTTCTGGGGACCTTCCAGAAGCAGAGTGACAGGGTCAGAGATTTTGGAAAGCAAAACAATTCTGATAAGTGCATAGAAAATGTTTGAAGTAGAGTGAGCCTGGGAATCATGCCAAATAAAAAAATGATGACGGTGACTCTGGGCATAAACTCCCTTCAATGACCTCCGGAGTCAGCGTGTAGACACTCACAGGGACTCAGCCCAGTGCAAGCCTCTTCTTCCCTATGGCACCTGATGTCAATAAAATAAGGATGAATAATTTTCTCATTTGGCTTTTGTCAAACTTAGTCTAATGCATTCATTTGAATAAAATTAGGGCAAAACATTTAATTCACCTGATTGTTTTAATTGTTTATATGATATTTCTTAAATTTATAAAGATGAAGGGTATATATAATTTATAAAATGTCATAATGTGTTTAGTTTTCACTTTAGTGATATGTATCAAGAGCACTATTTTATTTTTGATAGGTGAAATAGGAAATTTGGGGCTTAATATAGGTCATTTTACCTTAAAATTTAAAATCATGAATGCTATGAATTAAGTAAAAATAATTATATGATTTAACTGTGAATAATTCAGATATACATGTAGCCCAGGCAGAATGTTTTACTTGATAAATCTATGTGAGGAAAAGTCACTTCCAAATTCACATAAAAGAATAAATGAATTTTTTATTTCAAGACAAACTATAACCTTCATCCCCAGGGTGTCATTAATGACTTGGTGTATTTTCCAAAGAATATTTTTGAAAGTCTCTTCTATTAGCTTTTTAATATTCTACAATGTTTTCTGGTAGTCATTTCATTATTGCCTTTAAAGATTTAATTTAATTCTGTTTGATGTATTTCTTAGAAGATTAATTGTTCCCATTACTTGTCTTCAGAGTAAGACTTCTTCAATATGAGCCTAAATTCTTTCTTTTAAATATTTCTAGTTGGTAACTGAGGAGTTTTCAACTGGATTCATATAAGAAAACAAAATGATTTTCATTATATATATATATATATATATATATATATATATATATATATATATATAAAACCCAATTTAACCAATTTGTTTTACTCATCATATTTTGTAATTTTTTTTTAATTTTCAGAATACTAATGTTAAGCAGCTTAATATAAAAACTTGCTGATGAGAAAGAAAACTCAATTATTCAGTATTTAGTTCATTGCTTGATTCTGAGTTAATTTATAAACACTAATTAATTGTAGGATGAATAAATGAGTGCCCAATTATACTTCTCAGCCTCATCTAAATCTGAATGTATTCATAGGGCAGGGCAGGAGGGCAACCATTGTCTATGCATTCCTCCAAGAGTTACAAGTGAAGACACAGGCTTTATACCTGACACCTTTTAAGCAGCAGAGTGAATTGTACTCTTAACTCTAACATTCACAGACGTTATTGTACCAGCAGTTACTGGAAAAGGTCTCTTGCACTGAGCAAAATCCAGACATGCATGAAGTTGAGCCTGCAGCATGACTATCTCTGGCCAAACCTGAGAAGGTTGGAGGAGAAGCAAGTTTAACTTTCAGGATATCTTCTGGGAGCCAATGAGACTGTTTCTAATTGTTTTCCACCTCAAGTGTTTGCCAGATAGGACACAGCAAATACTGGAACTGATAGTAACTTTCCAGTGAGTAAGTACAGCCCCTTCTATCTCAGAGGAAGAATGCCATGTCTTCAAAAGCCAAATAATCCAAAGCACCCAAGAGGAAAACCCCCAAGTGACTCCAGCACCTTGGGTCTGTCTCCTCCCAAAACAAGCCCTGTGGGCTATCAGTCTTGATAAGCAGCCTTTCCTCACCCATGAGGCTATAACATGATAATGTCATTCAATAACTCTCACACCCTTTCCTGCTATTTGTCCAGCACAGGAAACGGAGGATTTTCTTGTCGTGTGGACACAGCGGAAATATCTAGCTAGCAAATACTGACCCTTGCATGCAAACAGACCCATATCCTCTTTCCGCCTGAAAACTTCCTTCCTGCATGCTAAGAACAATCTACCATTTGTTTATTTATTTATTTATTTTCCGGACTTTATACTGACTAATCTGAAAGCCCTCGGGAGAATACCAATGTAAACTTCCACTCAACAGCTGGGTTTCCAGACAAACAGGCTGACATTGAACATGGCTGAGGGTATTGGAGATGCCCTCTAAAGAATGCCAACATCATATCAGAAACTGTGCCTACACACTAGAAGACAGCCTGTGTCTTGTGGAAGACCTATGAGATGACCCAACTAGGTATTTGAGGCCCAAATCTAAACTATTTAGTCACACATAGGATAGAAAGGTTTTTTGTTTAACTACTCTCCAGAGCTTCACCTGTATTATGTTCTTCAATTCTGGCTATTTAAAGATAGAGAAAACCTAGACAGAGGATTTTATGAAGGCACGTCTAAATTAGCAGCCGAATCTCCTATGTTCACTCAAACAACTTAGACTTATGAGGGACATTCAAAATCACTACATATCTTTGAACTTGGTAGTAAAATCTGCCTGGCTAAATGGAATAAATTCTTGATATTCAATAGACAAAGAGTTCAAGCTCTGAAAGCCCATTCCAAATCTAAAGTGAAAAAAAAAAAAAAAAAAAAAAAACCAAAAACTATTTGGGGAGCTTATGCATCCTTTCAAAGAAGTAGTTTCTTAGAATTTGGTGGTTTATAATGGACAAAGTTGAAAGGCTTTTTTTAATTTTATTGTGAATAATTCCATTTGGTTTAAAACATGTTGTTTCCTGGACTGATCTAGAATCATGACTTGTCTCTGCTACTAAGGTCATAGGCCAAGGAGAAGGCTAGTGGTTGAAAATGGTTGTGGCAAACATGCCTCTTACCTTATTTGTCCTCAAATGTTTGCCATGACTTCTACATAGAAATGATATTTACAATGGCAAAAAAGAAACACTATTTATGTATAGTTATGGTTGAGTTGTCAAATAGTATTCATAGCTAAATAATATCTTTTAACAATTTATCTATCTGGTGAATTTTTATGTCTTTAAAATCACACATAAACTTATTTTTAAATAATATAGCAAAGGAAGTTAAGAAGAGTTTTGGAGTTGCCACCAGCGTTGTAATAGAGAAAGAATTAAAATGCATTCTTCTGGCTCCCAGCCAATGAATCACTTGACTACACATTTCATTAATATGATCAAAAGGAACAAAGATAACAAATACATTAAAAATAAAAGTAAAGATAAACCTTTGAATGTACAAACCTGTACCTTTCAGTACTCAGCTAAGGCATTTGAAATTTAACTTTCCTTCTTCTTTCTCAGATTTACTAGCCTTTTGAATTACATGGTTGTAGGTCTTTTCTTATGTGGATTGGTGGGTGAGGCCATGTTTAAGAATTTCAGCAAAGATATAGCACAATATAGAAAAAAAAAGAACTTTTTATCCCAATAAAGGGATCGGCTGGACTCAGAGAAGAGGCATCAAGATTTGACCACTGCGGCCCATTCAAGGAATAGGAAGCTGAGCTAAAGAGAGGTGATTTAAGTGAAATGATTCAGATGCAAAATATCAAATATGTTAAGTACTGTATAGTCTCTCTGACTTGGGAAACCCAGAATATGGGCATTCTATAGAACCACATGATGTGATAGCTGGAGATGGGAGGTAGATAAGGGGAGGGTGTGGGAGGGTCAAAGGGAAGGGATTGTAAAATTGATATAATATATATGTGCACAAAATATTCAAGTTCATTTTAAACATTATGTACTGCATATGTATATTAATAAAATTAGTGGGAAAATTATCCTAAGCCTTCATTGTTTGTTTTGTACCAGGAAATATCTGAAAAGTCTTGCGTGGATTATCTTATTTAAACCTCCCTATTACCTGGGCATGAAGGCACAAACTTGTATTCTCAGCACTCTTGCGTAATTGAGAGTATCACAAATCCAAGCCCAACTGGGTAATTTAGTGACTTAGCAAGATCCTGTCTCAAATGAAAAGACAGACAGATAGATAGATAGATAGATAGATAGATAGATAGATAGACAGACAGACAGATAACAAACTTAAAAGCTCACTACAAACCTAAAAGTTCAAATATTAATATTTTGCAGTATTGTATTAATAGCTGATAGTTAGCATTATTTTAAAAGAAATAATTAAATTATTCTTAGCAAAATTCCTTCAATAAAATGATTATCCTAACCTTTACATATGAAGAAACTCGCATACACAAACACACACACAGAAAAAAAGTCAGTCATGATCACAGAGTTGTTGCTAGAGGACTCTATGGCTTGAATTTGACTGGGTCACTGAGTTGCAGTTTCCTCATCTCTAACAAGGGTCTAAAACTAACTGCTTCTCCTCCTCCAGAGCCTTTATGAGCAACATGGAAATGAGAAACATTGGATTTCCCTTACCCTTAACATACACAATTTCAAATTACTAGGGCTACAAGACAGGCTGTATGCCAATTAAACATAAAAACCACATTTCTTGTCTCATGGCTTTCTGTTTCTCCATTTCTTTGAATAATTTCTGACATTTCCATAAGCCGGTTCAAAAGACAAAATACTGTGCCATTCTGAGAACAATTTATTTCGTAATGGATTGAATAAAATGTCAAGAAAATGAAGAAGGAAGAGGGTATGGGTGTTGGCTGCGGTTATGGAAACAACCCAGCAGAACCTGAATGGAAGCTCTTGTGAGGCCCTTTAGAAGAGAACTGTACGTGTCTTTACTATGATGATTTGCTTCAAGATGCTTCTGTATCAGTTCTGATATTTATTCCTGGGAGCAAAGAGAGGCCGATCGGCCAAAGGAGCTCAGCTCTTCCTGTGTGAGGCTTGGCTGCAGAAGAAAGGCCTGAGTAGGAGAAACCAAATCTTCCTCACTGGCCCTAGGGTTGGGGGGGTGGGGGGGGTGGGGTTCCTCCTCACATAACTCACGCCAGGCCTCGGTCCAAAGGGAAACAAGCACAGGTACTCTTGCGTGGACTCTCATCTTGGGTAGAGGAAATGAAATCCAGGGCCATAGAGGAGATTTTAATAATTTCACATAGAAATAACCTCTACTTTTTTCTTCCTTTTATATGGTGGCTATGTGGTGATATATGGTGATAATAAATGCTTCTTTTTTAAGACAGGGGCTTGTCTTGAGCTCACTCTGTAGCCCAG
Source organism: Ctenodactylus gundi (assembly GCA_004027205.1). Taxonomy (NCBI): domain Eukaryota; kingdom Metazoa; phylum Chordata; class Mammalia; order Rodentia; family Ctenodactylidae; genus Ctenodactylus; species Ctenodactylus gundi. The sequence goes on along the minus strand of PVKB01000213.1, from coordinate 165,037 downwards.
GCTGACCTCAAACTCACAGCAATCCTTCTGCCTCAACCTTCTGAGTTCAGGGATAACAAGTATGCATCACCACTTCTGGCTTTTGTGGTGTTGGGGAATCGAACCCAGGGCTTTGGGCTTGCAAAGGAAATGCTCTAACCACTGTGCTATTCCTCTAGCCCAATAACTTTACATCAGTGACTTTTTTTATATAAAACAGTCTAAGTGTTCCATATCATTCTTCTTGATACTGTCCCACACATCCATGTAGGTACTGTTATAATTCTCATCGTAAGGAATTTAAGGAATTTAACCTTCAGGAGATGAATATATAACCTATAAGTAACAAGTTGGTAACATAAACACTTTCCATTTGTCTCTTGCTCCAGATACAAAGGTGTAACATCTGATAATAATGATAATAATAATAAATATAACAGTGACAATTAGAATTAAAAAGTGAACCACTTCAGTTAAAGTTGCAGATAGTTGTGCTGTGCTAGGAAGACAGTGGTAAAAAGGGCAGCCATGTCTTATTTCTATTAACATGGAGCCTATGGTCTGAAAAGCAGACATGAAGCACAAAATTTCTGCATGTTATTTTTCCTTAGAGTTAAGTATATGTTCTAATAGCATTTTTCAAGAACCTTTAACTTAGTCCAGGGGTACGTGAGTAATTGATATCTGAATGAGATGAGGTAGGATGAGCAAATAGTGAGTTGACAAAAGGAACATGAAGTGCCTTCTTGGAGCAGGTGGCAGTGTGTGTGTGTGTGTGTGTGTGTGTGTGTGTGTGTGTGTGTGTGTGAAGAAAGGTGTGTTTCAGCACACATGGGTCCCATACATTTCTATCCACATATTACTCATAGACAAAGGAGGATGCCAGGTGCTCTAAATTATGCAAAGATGAGTAAAGTGAAGTCAACCCTTTAGATGGTTATGATGTGTGGGAAAGGGAAACACAGACCCAGGCACAAGGAGAATGGGTGGTTAGCTTCCACAACAGCAAACTGAGGGCAAAGGGAGGATGAACAAAGAAGCTAACACTGACGTGGAGAAGTTTTAACTGCTCCACGAATGAAGGTCATAACTCTGACGATTCTCCACTCTTTAGTGGAGAACACGTGAGAAAGCAGGGCTAGCCCTGTGAGTGAAGATCCTACAGGACTCTCACCTCCCAGATAGCAAGGAGATCTCAAACTGAGGGAAGCAGAAGCAGATCCAGAAGACTGAGCACAGAGAAGAGAGCAGCAGGCCTGTGGGAGAAGGCTGTGCTGAGCAAATCCCTGCCAGGCTTCACAACTGACTCCTGCCTCCCAGAAGGTACAGTGTTGTGGCGGCAGGCTGCTTCAGAGACAAGAAGGATACATATCTACACATCTTTCATCAATGTAAAAAGAGCCAAGAACCTAAAAAATGAAAAAAAAAAAAAACATTATCATGCTCCAAAGAACAAAAGCAAAGAAATTCAGGTCAGAGACCTCTTGTAGCTGGGGTCCAAAATAGAACTAATCACTAAGTAAATAGGAAGAGTACAGAAAGTCTGTGAGATAAATGTACACCTCAATTTCACAGAAGGAGAAGCCAGAGAACTGATCTGTGAGTGGTAAAGAGTTGTCAAGTCCCTCCCCTAAAATAATTTAATAAATAACAAAAGCAGATCTATATTTGTAAAATATACAATAAATAATACTAAATAAAGACATTTGTAGAATTATTTATAGTACTTGAAGCATGTACTTTGACATATATTTTAGCTAATCTTATAAACCACCTTGTGAGATAAATACAAATCATGTCAAAATGGAATGCCAGTAGATACTTATCTATTGAGAGATAAATGACCAAGAAATAAGATTCTAAATACCTAAATCCTGTCCTAGACACGTCATTCCTTTGCAAGATCCCTAAATTTAACAAAAATGCCCAAGAGGGCGAGTAATGATTTATTACTACCTAAGGTCTTGACCTGAACATGACACAAGACTCTAGATTTCTGTTGTGCACCATGTGAAGGGCTTTGTTTGTCATAGCTAGTAAGTCAAATACAGTAAATCTAAAGAAATGCGAAAGACTTACACTGTCTCTTTCTGCCCTAATCAAAAACCTGAATTTTCCAATGCAAGAAGATGCCCAGCCAGAATGCACGGGCCAGAGGAAAGTAGTAGAAATTGCAGAATTGACTGAGGAGCCTCCCTAGATCTCATCCTGAACTCTGAAAATCTTTCACATCACTCTTCCTTTGCAGTCATGTGGCAGCAAGAGAAATGGCCTATTCTCCTTAAAGGAAATTTGTCCAAACTCATTGGATAGGGGTGGGCGATACATAAAAGGTCCACATTAATAAGAATGCCTGTCTTTCACCTGACACAGCCCTGTGATAACAAAATAAGTCCAAACAAATCACAACAGCATTCCTCTATGAAAATAAACTCTCAGTGTCTTTTTCCTACAAAGAAATATTAATATTTCTACCTTATACTTTTCAGTGACTAGTTTAAAATATATAATAATGAAAAGTGAAACCAACCAAAAATGGAATCTAGCTCTTCGACTTAAAATCCCCAACTCTTGGCTAAAACAGAAACTTTAATGTTTCATGAAATTAAATCTTCATGACATGGCTTGTGTATTTTCAGATAATATCTATGCCTTGTAAATCTCAACTCATCTCCTAGAGCAGAAATGCCTGATGCAAAGTGAAACAAAACATCAACACTGTCAGTGTCTAATGTCTTCCTTGAAATATCCAAGGAGAAGACAGAGGCTGAGGATGACAATCTATGGTGCAGGCTGTTCCATTCGTTGAACAAGGCACAGAGCAGCTGTAGACCACTTTGCAAATGCAAGAGAAAGCACAGGCAGTTGGACATGTTGTTTTAGGACAGTTGAGTAACAAGGAACTAGTATAACCTGAAAACAAGTTGATGAGACAACATGACTTGGATGCCATTATAATATAATATTTTCCCTCATGAGAAGTGTTTGAGTTTAATGAAAGTCCTCAATAAAGATAGATTACTCAGTAGATTATTTCTTTCACTTCTAACTTAAGAATTTGGTGCATAATAGTATAGAAATTGTGAAGGAAATGGGTCATGACCTTCTGGCACTTGGCATGATTTCTGAGGCAGGTGTCAGAGAGGCTTGTAACTACTATCTCGCCAAATCTTATCAAAACTTAAAACACAAAAAGAGAAGAAAAAAAGTGCACACTTTATAATTGACATCAAAAAGGAAGTCATTTTATTTTTAGTGCATTTGCTTTGGAGAGAGAGCCAACTAATTGGAAAGAGACCATAATTTAACCAACATCAGATTTCCTTACTACATTCCTTATTGAAACTTAGTAAATGTTAATTTCCAGATTTACCGACTTTACAGTTTCCTCCAGTTAATAGTCATCAAACACCTTTTATAACTTTAATTGGAAAAAAAATGAAGACCTGAAATACTGTTATCAAGAATTGATTTCGAGTGGACAAGCAAAATTGTTTGGTCTATTTTTATGGATGATATAATTGTATTCAAAACCCATAAACAATGTACATCCACTTTAATACTTTTTCAGCCCATCTTTGGTCATAAACTTTAATTAAAACAAAACTTCCCCTAGGTAAATCAAAGGAAGCACCATTGAAATAATATAAACACCCGAGAAAACCTTGGGCTGTTTCCATGCTCCAGTCTGATTAGATGGAAACACACCAAGTGCCTGTGTCAGTAGACCAACCAGTAGAGCTTGTGATTAGGAGAACTGCCCGTAGTATTAAAGATCTCTGGCAGAATTTCTGAGAAACAACGTGCCAGATTTCTCTATTCCAAGGGAGAGCTTTCCACTTGGAGGCTGAAGAATCTGTAAAGGCTATCTTTCCTGAGCAGGGTGTCCTCTGTTTAGCTGTCAGAAGGCCTGTCTATCACAGGACTCAGACTATCTGTCCCACTTGGCTGATGTCAGAAGCTTCCCCTAGAGTTATGGCACAGAGAACATGTTTTCCATTACACCCACAACAAAGTGTTGATTAAGGTGGCACATGTCAGACCTGGGAGTAGCCAGTGCTTAAAAAACAGGATAGACCATTTACAGATGCTGAAATTGTTTCCAGAAAATTCAACATCCAGTTTATCTTTTTGTTCTTGCTCTTTTTGCTTTTTCTTTTTGGACAGTAAAAGAACTCAGGACATTTTGTGCTTATTTTTGAGTTTATAATGTAATCTTTTAAAAAGAGATTTTGCTACATTCAGGGCTTTGTTCTCTTTTTGTGGTCAAAGAATCTTTTGAAAACTAACAAGTAGATTCCATAGGAGGCAAAAATTTCAAATTCTAATTGAGATGAAATCTCCTAAAGAGACTCTAAAGAATTACAAACCTCTCTGGTCTACATCGAGTTCTAAGGGCTTCCAGTTAAGGACTCCCATTCTAAGCAAAATCAAAAACAATTGCAGAACTAGCAGACTGAAATTTCACTAGTAGCTATAAATAGCATCCCCTCACAATACATAAACACTGATGAGCCCATGCAATTTAAGTCACTGTTGGGATTTGGTTGAATCTCTCCCATCTGGTTAAGAGCAACAAGTCTTCATGTACACGTCTTCAACTCCTTGGAGAATTTGTTGGTTGCTAATGATCAAAGTCAAAACTGCATCTCTTCACTTTTAGAAAACACACAGACCACAGCATCAACATGACAATAGCTAGAGTGGCCAGATGTAGCCAATAAAATGGAAGATATTCTGTTCAGTTCTGTTTGAATTTCAAATCACTGATAACTATCCTTTAGTGTAAGTATTAATATATCCCAAATGTAGCATGCTTAAACTAAAAACTATGTTTTATTCCCTGGACTCAAGTTTAATTGTGTGCCATGTATTTATCTGGCCACTCTTTAACGACCCAGTAATTCAGTTGCAACACCAGTCACTCCTGAACATGGGATCTGAGCTTCTACTACTTTCTCAATAATGAGTGATGGGAGCCAGCACCAGATTTCACAATGCCGTATCAAAGAACTCAGGGGTAGTTATCAGCTAAGGCAAAGTCAAAGTGGAAAACACGGAGGATGTCCCCTCTACTTTCCCCTAGCTATATGATGGTACTTCCTGAACTATCTTACCATTCTTTCCTAAATCTGAGCATTTGACAATCTTTGGTTTTCATTCTTGTCTGTTGTTTAATTTTCAAATTGTTTCTGATTTTTATTCATTCTATCACTTTGATACATTTACCAAAGACCCTCAAATCAAAATCACTTTTTAAAATTCTAAATTGCTTTTGCCATTTGTTTTCTATGCCTTATGGGAGAAATAGGCCCATGAAATACCCATAATATTATCTCAACCTACCATCACGTAGCAAAGGGTCATTGGCTCTCTTACTTCTCTTTGATTCTTATTTTGCAACTCCAAAACTAGTTGGTTAACTAAATCCTGTGCATGTGTGTGTCTATTTTTGTGTAAGTGTATGTATTGTATGTACATTATATTTAATATATTAAATATATTTAATTATATTCTTTACAATTCTTTTTCATTGTGTTCTAGTTCAGGCCCTTAAGAAGTTTTTCCTGTGTTTCTTTGTTTGCCTCAAATTCATCTTCTCACGCTCTTCAGTTAATGCAATGCCTCTCGACCATGACTACACGAATCTTCTTTTCCTATTTAGTAAGTTACTACCATAAATGTATAGTAACAGTACTACTGCTTTGGACCTTCAAAAACAGTGTACTTCCTCAAGATGGCAAAAAAAATGCATAGAGAGGATCACTGAATAACTGAGTTGCTGAGAACAGAATACGACAAAGTACGGAGGTGATAAAAGTGGCAGAAAGGGTTTTCTGGTGTTTGGAGGAGATGATTCTTAAAGTGAGCTTTCAACTAAACATTAGCCATCAAGTGGAAAACTAGAGTTCCAGACAGAAAGAATATCATGCCCAAGCACATGACAATACAAAAGAAGAAGAAGAAGAAGAAGAAGAAGAAGAAGAAGAAGAAGAAGAAGAAGAAGAAGAAGAAGAAGAAGAAATTTTCAAGAATTGTCAGCAATCCAGTACAGACAGAGATATGTGTTTCTAGGAACAGAGTTATGAGGTTGTTATAGGTAGGAAAGGCCACATTACAAATTTTGTTTTATAATTAAAAAAGACAATCAGCAGAGTATTTGATGTAGAGGATATGAGGTCATAAAGATTACTTTTAAAAAACATATTTTATGTGAAAAGCTTGGGGCAAGGAGATAGCAACAGGCTACAGAAGCAGTCTCTGAGGGAGTGCCAGGAGGCATATCCTAAGTCTGTACTATACTAAAAAAGACTCAGGAGACATTTAGGAAATATTTAGGAAGAACTTAGCCATGGAATGTGAGGAAGGTATATCTTTTTTTACCAGCTTTTCCTTGATTCAACCCCATTGTCTTTAGCAGTGGTTTTCAACCGGAAATGATTTTGTCTCTCAGGAATACAGTAGTCTGGACACATTTTTACTTGTCAGAGAAGGGAGATACAAAGAGAACGAATGGCATGCCAGGCTGGGAATGATTCATAGGACAGCTCCTCACAACTAAGTCATCTTGTTCAAAAGCTTGTATTCAATGCAGGACTATCCACGCCTTCCAACCTTGGCTCCTTCTTCTCAATGACAGAGGTGTCTGAAGAATGGTCCCAACTTCAATATTCCGTGGTATCATTTGAGGCTGCTACTGTTGATCCACACTGCTGTTCAGCTTCCTCAGCTGCCCAATCCTGCTTCCCTTGCTCCTGCCCACCTACTGATCCTGAGGAGGCTCCTTCAGTAAGCCTCTTGTATCCAAATCTCTAAGTATCAACCAAGTCTGTTTCCCAGGATACTATAGGAAAATGGTGACAATTGGTACTAGGCTTCTATGAAGGAGAATATAAAATAGCATTTTCTCTCTATGATTTCTCAGAATCCCATCAACCTTTCTTTCCCTGGAAATACTGGGTATTGAACACAGAGACTGCTAAGTTACATACCCAACACCCAAACATTGAGAAATCTTCTTGGCCCTTCAGTGACCAATACATTAGTACTTGAGAAAAGTGTGGATAACACAGACTTACAGTCTGCATTTACAGGAAGCCACCTAGACCAAGATGAAATCTAGAAGGTGCAGTTGAAAAAGAAGTTGATGAAGGTCAGGTGCAGCTTTGAACCTCATTGTCTGCACTGAGGTTATTATTCCTCCTTTAGCACATGCTTAGTGAAGGGAGTCAGAGCAAGAGGTGAAATATTGGTTTCTCTGGTATGAGAAAAACCAAATCACAATTATTTCATAGAACTTAATATGGGGGATAATGGGAACTGGAGGGGAGGGAAAGGGAGTGAGAGAGTCAAAAAGAGAGAAGGGAAGGATTTGTAACTTTGCCACCATATGTATGCACACAAAATACTCAAGATCAATTGTAAACTTTATGTATTGCTCTTATACATATCAATAAATGGGGGGGGGGGGGGGGGGAGGAAACCAGTCCAGTCGGTAAGGAGTAGGACTTCTCAGCTGAAATGAATTTACCATACAAAGCAGAGGAGGGCATGATGTTGGATACTAGGTGGTGCCTCCAGATCACCCCAGGGTCAAGCCATTTGTTGCTCATCATTGACCCTCACTAATAATGACCCTTGGCTAAAGGGACCTGCCTGGCCAGCTCTATATTGCTTCCCCACAGAAAGACTACATCCACTTATCAAGTGAAGACAGAAAGACTCAATCCCCTGATCTCCATTGGCAAACTTTCTGAAGGAATTCCTCTTCCCCAGAGCTTGCTATGACATCCCAGAAGCCACTGCTGGGGGACACCATCACAATTTTTACTTTTCCTTTTGCCCACTCCTGGTCCCCTTTGCTACTCAACTGCTTGCAACAACACAGACAAATCACTCGCTTTTCGAGAATCTATTAGTCTTGCTGTTGACAACAAAGAACCCAACTTTATATTATACAACCTTAAAAAGATCAAAACTTTTTTTCTTCTTTTGAGTTAAATTTGCCACTGCAGTATAGAAACAAAAGCGAAGAGAAAAATGACTACTTCTTTTGTCTTCTAATGACTGGCTCTTGGTCTATGACCATGTCACATAACAGAAATCTGACTATATCATCATTGAGTTTTAATTTCATCTTACGGGTCAGATATTTTTAAGGTAACAAATATTTTATAAGACTAGTCTGACTGTGACTCAGAACCTGTGGTGGTCACAGGACTGACAAAATACATTGTCATGACCTATTAAATCAGTAATTCATGTGCTGAAGAAAATTTACACTCTGAGTTCCACTCTACATTCTAACATGACTCACTCTGCTCAAGGGGAAAGCCAGCCATGACAACTGGTGCATAAAGTGGGAATTTCCAGTTTTCTTTTTCTTCTATGATACCAGTATCAGTGGGTGGAACTGAGTCCTAAGGCATTCTAATCAATCATACCAAAATGTAGCATCACATAATTGGAGAGACATCAAATTGAATAGGGTTCAAGAGATCATTTCATGCAACTGGACTCAGAAGCAAGGTTTTGTGAATTATGTTCGACATTGTTTTCTAAGATCATTTTTACAGTTTTTCAAAGATAGTCATTCCAAAACTGAACAATCCATCGGAAAATTCTTCTCCTGCATGTAGTAAAAGTCTTTTTCATTTACTCTACATTGGAAAAGTAAAGTATATGCAAATTCTTTCTAACCATCTTTCCTATATTTATAAAAGATAAAACACTATTCCATGTTTTATTTAATAATGTCCTTTGAACCTATCATTATATCTTGCCTCCTAAGCTTTCATCTAAGTTTTAAATCTTTTTTTGCTAAATACAAAGAAGTTACAGTGAATGCTTAACTAATTAAACAAAAATTAGTGAAGAGCCCTTATAAATAATATTTCATCTTATGAAAGCCAAGTAAAATTAGGAATTTATAGGTGACACAGTTAATTGAGTTAATTTTTTAAAAATTTCCAATCATCAAACAGTAAGCAAATGAGCAAAACACTAAGATGATAAAGACAGTAGACCAGAGACCATAGAGAAAGAACTTGGATCTTAATGTTATCTTTGATTATTCAGTCAACAGCAGCAACAACCTGCCTCCTGACTTCTTGTTGCATGAGATAAACAAGATCCTGTTTCAGTCGCTATTTACCAAGTTTTCCATTACTTGCAGCCCAACACAATCGTAACTGATACCATATCATGATGGCACATTCACTCTTTCACTCCACAAATGATGCATAGCACATCCCATTAATCTTGCTTCCTAATGCAAGTGCTCAGTCAGGTAGACTGTTGGCCATTTATGTCATTTTAGTTAGTGCAAAATCTTTCTCTAATGATATCAGTTGTTTTCTCCCCATAACTGCTTTATTCTTTTCACGTTGAAAGAGAACAGGAAATGAAAACAGCAAAGGCAAGACAGAAGGCATAGGATGGATCATGGAGGCTGGATCTACCATATGAAACTCATGAGAATTTTTTTTAACACTGAAGATCCAGCTCAGGGCTTCACACTAAGATACATCCCCGGCCCATTTTTTATTCTTGATTTTAAATCAAGATCTCATTAAGTAGCTAAATTCCTTAGGCTGGGCTCAAACCTGTAGTCCTCCTGCCTCCACCTCCCAAAATGCTGGGATTCCAGGCCTGTGAAACCAGCTCCAACAGGATTTTGAAAGAAATTATGTCCTGATGTCTTTGGGTGAAAATGAATGTGGGCACAGAAAAGAATCTTCAGTCATCTCAGAATCCAGTGGCAGTGGAATGTTTTTTTTTTTTTTTTCTGTGAGAGTTTTATTTCCATTTTTCCATATGGAAAATAATAAGGTACATACATTAAATTTTCACTCAACCTATTTTCTTTGATAATATTTTTACAAAAGGAGATTTCTTTCAAAGCCTAGAAAGATTACTTTTCTGTACAAGAGTTGTGTTAAATAAAGTTACTCATTCACTGGTGGTCCTACAGCTCAATTCCAGTAAGGCACAATGAATTCCAGCTTTTACTTTGTAATGGCCAGGAGGTGGGCACTTGCAAGCATGCCACATGAGTGCCTGTTACCAGTAGACTAAGATTATTACCCTTCTCCCCCTCTCTACTACCTTACTGTAAATACCACCAATTGTTGTAGCACCTTCCTGTGGTGGACATTATTTCTTGACAGAAGCAGTGTACTTTGTAAATATGAAGTATGTAGCTAATGAACAACATGGTTTTCTTTGTAAATTTTTTCAGATATTTGTAAGATTCAAACAAATTGCACTGAGAGCAAGGTACAGGAAGAGAAAGACAGAAAGGTTGGAAAGAGAAAACAGAAAACAAGTATGAATAATGTAAAACATTGGATTATTTCATTTGTATTGAAGTATTTTTGTACTTTTAAGTTTATGAAATTGCAAACTTGTCCTAGTTTGGATCTTAAATGTCTCCCAAAACCCTCATGTTTTGGATATTGTGGATAATATAGAGATTTCACATGCTGTTAAGAGGTATTACCTGGTCAGAAGGGGATGATCCCTGGGGCTTGACCTGGAATGGATATACCACTGGGGCTTAACCTGGAAGTATATATAGTAGCTCTGCCATTCCTCCCACTCTCAGCTTCCTGTTGCATGTCATGAATAGCTTCTCTCTGACTAGACCTCTCCTATGCCCCTTCACTATTGCCAGATGCCTATGAGTGAACTGTGCCCTTCTGAAACTGTTGAACTAAAATAAATCTTTCCTCCCTTAAGGTGTAGGTGTTGGTTATCATTTCCAGTGATGAAAAAGTAACAAAAAGAAAAAAAAGAAAACTCTTGTTCTTTTAGGGGATAATTAGAACTTGGTAAGAAGTTTTATCCTGTGTTATAATTTGCCTTCAAGATGAAGAAGAACTTCACTCCTTTAGAAAATAAAACAGTCCTGATTTATGATAAAGGTGCTTAGAATACCCACTCAATTATATAAAATAGCTTATTCCTTTAACCTTTCTTTAAAGCAAATTGCTACAAAAATCAAATTAGAGGCTATCATAAAAACATCAGTTACACTTTGACGTTTATGTGTCACTCTTATCATAATTCAGTAGGAATGTGTAAAACAACTTGTAAGTATGATTATTCATCCATCTGCTTTTTTGCCCCAAAAACAGTCAATAAAGTTTTCCATTTTAAAAAATTGATTTATTTTATTGAAATATGTGCAATAACCCACTGACCCTAAGCATCCTTTATAAACATATCATTCTTAGTGAACAAAAGATACCAAACTCTATCAAGATTTGTTACTGATTTGATACAATCAGACCAACTTAAGCACAAGTTTATACCTTGCCCAATTTTGTCTAAAGACTACATAATGAAAAACCTTTTGACAAGTTGATTAATAATACTGAGCTGTTAAGGTTCAGCTGAGTGAGCAATTAAACATTCCAAACAGCAATGAACCTTCAGAAGGTAATTTATGATAATTTTATGCACAAGAGCTCAGTGGCTTTTTAATTTGATAGAATGTTAGTAGCTCGAATTTCTAACAAGGGAGTGTCAGGGTTCCATACATCATTGAGATTACTTAAAAATTTCAAACATGGCTGATGAATGAAGTTTCTTGAGATGTGGGGAGATACAGAAGGTGTTGGAAGGTTGAGATTATTCATCATATCAATTATTGAGTAGATGCACTGACATCATACTCCCTGATCATATTTTATGTTCACAGTAAAGGTAAGCCAAGCTTGAAATAACAGACTTTCCTAACTAGAGTATCTGCAGGTAATTTAACTCCCTCTTCTTGCTCCCTCTCTTTCTTTACACCCTTCTTTAAACTCATTAACACCTCTTTTGTTCCCTCCCAGGCTTTTAAATACTCAGGCCCTCTTACTTTGAGAAATCATAGTGAAGAAGATAAGCATAACCAAGAAAAGAACAAAAGAGAAAGAGAAAGGAGTACATGAAGCTAGAATCAGATTCGCTGTCCAAAAGAATGAAAGGAATCATTTTCTTTAATTCCTGCCAATAAACATGTACACAGCACAAAACAACTTTCATTCATACACACACACATGAAATAGAGAAGCCCCTCCCCCTGTACCTTGTAAATGGCTATCTACCCTCTTTTAGCACCAACATTATTATATTAACACATATCCGGATTCTGGCAGCTTTTGTCTTTTCAGATGGCTGAGAAATGATACTGCATGGTCTAAGTAAAAATGAATGAACTCATTCTTATCATAATTTCTACTCTAGAATCTTCAAGTTTCAAAACTCAAACCATCCTGGAGATTAAGGCCACGGTATTTTTCTTTTTGTTCATGGAATTTATTGACATAATTACTTGACCCTATACATTTATTTTATCTCTTTAATTTTTTATTTAAATGGATTACCCACCATCCAAAATAGAACTTAACCCAACTCTGGATTTCTAGCTTGCAAAACAGAAAGAGCTAGAAGCCTGGGAGTCACATGTTTCCTCATTCCTACATTGTGATATCTGACTAGATTTTAACAGCCAGTGTCCATTTAAAGGAGGCAGGATTTCTCCAGTTAGGCACAAGACATATCGCCTCCTATAGTCTTAGCCCTGGGCAGGCTTACTCATGTACCTATCAAGCTGGACCATAGTAATATTGGGCTTCAATCACCTGCTTTGTCTTATACTCAAGGAAACGATGTGTAACCGATGGCACATGGTTAGACAGTAGCAGAACCGTGAATTTTTAATTCCTGAACCAGCATTCATTTTATTATAGTATAGTTTTAGCTTAGTTTCTGTTCCTCATCAGAGCTACATTTTTATTTGTAGTACAAAAATACAACTTAGAGCTCTACACCAATTTTCACCCACAGGCATTAGAATAAGGTAAAACCAAGTTAATTTTGACAAATAAGCAATTGCACATTTATTGACATGGGGTGTTTGTTGTCTACTTCCTCCCCTTCATCTTTGACAGTGAACCAAAGTCTTGGAGCTTAGAGCCTGGTTGAGTGGTTAAAGCACTTTCCTCACATGCACGAGGCTCTGAGTTTGACTGCCCAGCACCACATACACAAAAGCCAAGCGTGGTGGCCCATGCTTGTCATTCCAGGACTGGGGGGGGGGGGGGGGGGGGGGGGGGGGGGGTTGAAGCAGGAGGATTTGTTCTAAGCCAGCCTGGACTACATCTTGAGTTTAGAACCAGAGCAAGACCCTGCCTCAGAGGGAGTGGACCTGGTAGGCGGGGCGGGGTGGGGGGGGTGGTGATAGTTGCTCTAGAATAAAATGGCTCATTAATTAGAAATCACACCATGGTAGTTGTAACAAGTGAAAACTGTCTTCATGTCTATTTCTGATTTCTACATTTGTTATATACCTACACAGCAATCGTAAATGCAGACAGAAAGTTACATTTCTCTGCTGTAAACACAGAGATTGAGTAGAAAATCAGCACAACTATTTTCTAATGCTTTTATTTCATCAAATGGGTTGGAAAACAAAACCAAATAAATAAACACAAGCTCATCTAGCTATCATCTCTGCAGATGTCGTTTCTTGCTAATGTGTCATTATAATTCATGTCAGGTAAACAGCCTTGCAGATGAAATCAGAATTATTCAGGCAAGCGTCTTCACAGCACCCTGGAAAGCTGTTTCCCTCACATGGGAGATTTCCACAAAGACTCCTTGTTTACAAAGACCATGCGCCTCATGATCCTCTTTGTGTTTCTCTTCCTTTCTGGTACCAAGCATATGTTTTTAATGTTAACACTCTCTCATCTATAGAGACCATCTGCTTATTAAATAGAGTGTTCTCCTTCCCCCACCAAAGCTGGCTTTTTGCATGGAGATGCTTTTCTGACAGTTCCGCACACTCAGGGGAAATGGAAAGGACTGTGATCTCCAGGTACAAAGCGGGGTGGGGGGCGTTGAAGAGTCGAAGAGTGGGAAGTGCTTGGGTGACTCCTGAGAAAGACAGATGCCGTATACCCCAATGCATGAAGCTAGGCTTTTCCTGATCACACAACCAGAAGATAAAACTTGATCTTGGGTCACCATTACCTAAGTCAATAGATTCAAGTGCTTTATTTTGCTTTTGTCATCGGTGTCCAATCTCAGAATATAGATATGATGATGATGAGAAGTGGGTGTCACGGAAGATAATGTGGTTAGCTTTGAGAGTGGACGAGGAATTGTTTAGGCAGATGACAATTGCTCAGAAAATATGTCACCTGCAAAGCCATAGTGAGAGGCAGTGTAGTCTACAGTAACTCAAATTTCTTAGTATCCTTAAAGTTTATGCTTTATACAACAAGAAGGAGGAGGAGGAGGAGAAGGCAACATGTCGAAGAGAACAGCAGGAAGCCAAAATACCGATCATGGGAAACTTCACAGTTACATAGAGCTGATGTGGTTGGCAAGTCCTGATGTTGAATTTGATGCCTCTGGGTTGAGGGGGCAAGATCTCAACTCAGACACTAAGAAGGGCAATGGCAGTTATTATAGCTGCCTTGATCTGGAGGTACCAAGAAAATTAGCGTGGCGCAAAGTCCTTATTTAGATAGTATTTCTAAGAGCACAGGACTTCTGAAGACCCTTGGCTCTTATCAGCCTTGTTGTCTTTTCCACCTGAAGCACAGCTGCTACCCACATCTTTCTCTTCACTGCCCAGAAGAAGGTGGGTCCAGAGCAAGTTTCCTTGGGCAGTCTGATTAACCTTCCCGATAGGAAGGAGAGCCCATTGATACTTGAAAAAGATTCGTTATGTTATAAGGAATTAGAAGCCAGGGAGTGGGTACTGATGAGAGGCAAGGACGTTGCCAGGGGAAGCGCACCCCTATGAACTAACCACCAGCACCCCATTTTGAAATGTGAAAATTTCAAAATATGGACAGAAAAGTAAGCTATTGTGGTATGAGAGTTCCCCTTCTTGCCATGGGGGCATGAGGAACCAGGTAAGGAAATGAAGAACAGTAGATAATTAATGTGCTCAGAGGTCCTATTACCCAAACTGATGTGTTTTTGAAAATATAAAGTCACTTTAAATTGGGGGACAAGAGCCATACATAACACAGGCATATGAAGTCAAGTGTTACTCATCTTAAAATACCCCTGTGTTTAAATAGTTAATATCCTAACTGACTTCTCTAGGTTCTTCTCTCTCCTCCCTTTGCCCTCTCTGATTTAGTGGTCAGGACCACCATTCATCAAAGGCTATAACGAGATACATATTTTCCTTCGTCATCGATCCCTGGTGTCACTCCCTTGCTTAACACACTTCAGGATTTCAATGCATCACTGCTGCAATTAAAAGAAATGCATACCTCTGACCATGGACTAGAAGGGCTTACACAATTAGACACTTGCCTGAGCTTAGAATCTCCTCTGATGTCATTTTTCCTTTTTTCTTAATTTACCTGGGTTTATTTAAATGTCTAGAGTCATCTAACCAATCTTCTGCCTTGTGTTTTTTGAGTGACTGTTCTCTATGTCCATCTGGCACTGGCCCTGGTTCCTTTCATCACACTAACTCAAGAATCTTTCTCTCTGTTTCTCTCTCTGTTTCTCTATTTCTCTCTGTCTCGGTCTGTCTCTCCCCCACTCTCTATCTGAGCTTTTCATCACCGTATACATAATCAAAATTGTTTGTTTTATTTTCTTCACTCTACTTTTAAGTCTATACTTATCAATTTTCTCACTTTTATATTATTTATTTCTTAACTAGCAAGCACGAAACAACACTGTTTTGTTCACAGCACATTATCAATGACCTAGTCTGATACTGAGAGCCTGGTAGACACAAAGAGAGACAGAGAGAGAGAGAGAGAGAGAGAGAGAGAGAGAGAGAGAGAGAGAGGCAGGCAGGCAGGCAGGCAGGCAGGCAGGCAGGCAGGCACGCATTTACTCTGTTTTGAGCAAATGTTGAATCATTGAACAATACCTAACGTACTTTTTCACAATTAAGGGAAGAAAGAGCAAATAATGAGTCACTGCATCCACTTAACCAAGAGCAGAGTAATACCACACCAAGCTCAGAGGACAAAGTTGTGTGTCATAAACTTTTTCTTTGCATGTATTTCAGGATTTTCAATTCCTTGCAAATAAATCTCACCTAAAGGATTAGGAAGGCTTGTAGGGGTCTGGTTAAGACTGTCCCTTCTAACTCTCAGAATTTCTCTCCTGCTGTCTCCCGTGTTTCACAGATATCAGCTTAATATACTTTGAACATGGCTAAGAGTCAAAACTGGGCCTGCTGGTAGATTTCTCATAGCTCCAGGCTAAACATCTTCAGTTATCTGACAATCAATATGCACGAATGTAATTATTTGTTTTCTAGGAGTAGACGAAGAAGATCATTCTAAATTCTTGTGTTATTACTACATGGTAATGAAAGTGAAATATTAATGACTTAGTCAAGTGTATTAAGAATTTGAAGTGCTGTGCAAACTGAAAACTTGCATCTTAGAGGGAAAGAAAAGCTCACATGTACCAGATGGCTTGGTGACAGCCATTTCATGTAGTGCCATTTCAGCAGAAATGTTTGATAGCCTTCAGGAAAGGCCATCAACTATGCCATGGAGGATGCTGTCCCCGATTGTGTGGGTGGACTGTGCCTAAAGAAATCAAATGGCTGGAGGTGAGTTGTGTCTCCAGCATGTTTAACTCTGCATGACATATTAAAGCATCGTGGGCCATCGGTGAACAGCAGGGGCAAAGTCCACAAGCTCCTCCCATCTTCTGCACAGAGTTGTCATCTCTGTGACTGGCCTTTGGGTAACAATCTTTATGTATCTGTGAGTGTGACAGAGTGCAAAGGGACTCAGACTAGTAGTCAGCAGAAAGATGCTCCAGCCAGCTCAACAGGAGAGGAGCGGAGCATCCCTGAGCAAGGCGGGCTCAGCCTATGGGTCAAGGTTTCCTCATCTGATACCCTGAAAGCAATAAAAGCTATTTCTATTCTTTTCTGGTATTTCTTAGAAGATTAAAAGACATACAACTTTATAATTCATAAGCAGACTGTGGTAAAAGCAGTTGATTAAGTTGTTGTAGGGATGAATTTACTTTCTTGACTATAACATTTTTGTGCATAGCCCTTTCCCTTGGGACGTGTGATCGCACACATGCGCATAGGAGGTACCCGGAACCAGCTATCCTGCAATCTGCCTCAACCCAGAGCAACCAATGACGAAATGCGGAGATGGAATCCGATTGGTTAAAAGAAGAAGAGAACGTCATTTCCCCCATCTTCCCCAGCACCTGAGACTATACAAACCTGTTGTAATTTCTTAATAAACGCCATTTTGCTTGAACGGCATTAAGCAGTGACCAGGTCTACTTTCGTGATCCGCCACCTCCTCACCTCCTCTTTGGTCCCATTTACAAAACTTTCCTACTTACACAAAAGGCATATCATTCAATAATAGTTTCTTCGATTGACAAATATTTATTCTAGGATTGTAGTTTTGGCATGATCATTTTTTTCCAATGATCTGTATGTATTTATGTATCTGTCTGTAGATAGTGAGACTGTGTGTGCTGTCATTTTAGTGTATTTAATTATTTTGCTTGATAATTTTGAGATTAATTAGTTGTGAAGAGGTACAAAGACAGAAGAAAGATGTTGATTGATAACTAATATGCCTCAACTAGAGAAAATTAATTAATATATTCACATTTACCCATATCTGATGCTTAGTTATTTTTTCATTGCTGTGACAGGATACCCGACGTCCACAACTTAAGGGAGGAAAGATGTATTTTTTAGCTCACAATTTCAGAAGAACTCCGTCCACTCATGGGTGGTTGGCAATGGTAGAAGCATGTGGTAGAGTTGCGCCTTAAGAACAAGATTCTCACAGCATGGCAGACAGGAAGCCAAACTGGGAAGAACAGGTGGAGCTACGATATACTCTTCCACGACCAGTTCCAGTGATCCACCCCTTTAGTCACACTCCAGAGTTCTGCCCCTTCCAGGTCACACAGTCATGGTATACCACCTGTCCCTAACTCACCGCACCCCTGTGATCTACCCCTCCTGACCAGGCCCCACCTCTTAACAGCACAGGCTTCTTTAGGTACCACAACATTCAAATGCATGAGGCTTTTGACAAATATTCCAGACCCAAATCATAACAGATGCCATAGCTATGTATGTGGACCACAATTCCAAACTTCCATAACGGATCTAGTATATTGGTTTGCCAAAGAGCAAATGAAAAGAACTGGTCCAGGGTATATAACATAGAATATAGGGCAATAATGATTTGAAATTTTTTTTCTATATTTCTTTATACTTTTTCTGTTACTTTATTATAAAATGCATAGAAAAGATGCCCTTAAGGAAAGGCAAGAAATACAGGGCAGACAAGCAACTCCCAAGTATTACAGAAATATCTTATAGGAACAGCTATGTCTGTTCACCCCAAACAGGAAATAGCAAGCAGGCCAAAGTAATGATCACACCAACGTTCAATTAGTGAACTAACGAGTTTATTGCAATTACTTAGAGTAGTGGGGGTGAGGAGTCATAGCCAAAGAGATGTTACTCAGAAACTGGAAGGAGATTGGGGTGGCTGTACTCCCAGCACTCTGGAGGCTGTGGCAGGAGGACTACCATGAGTTCAGACCAGCCTGGACTACATAGTGAATTCAGGACCAGCCTATACTGTGGCGTGAGACCCTATATTGAAAAGAAGAAAGAGGAGGAGGAACAGGAGGAGAAGGAAGATGAAGAAGAACAAGCAGAGGGAGGATAGGAAAGAAGTTGCTGAAAGTCAATGTCATTCTCCATTGAAAAGAACCTGGTTGTTTAATGAGTAAAAACTGATGCATTCTCATTAAGCCAAACCTATTTTCTGGTCCTATTAAATCAGTTTACCACTGAGTACTAGTAAGCACATTTGAAGTATAGAAATTCTGATAGTTCAAGAACAATTTTTATTTGTTATGCCTTACTCTTCTTCTTGTCAAATCCTGTTTCTGACTCCACACGTGTTTCTTAAATACTTGTGAATACCAATTATGCCTCCAGTTCTATATGACTTCTCCTTGTAAGTGTTCCTAGTTTTTTTTTTTTTAACTTATCCCTCAACTAATATTTACTGGAAGCTCTCTTGGTCTAGAGTAGGGATCTGAAAATGGAAAAAAATGTACACAATTGTAAAGTCTATCTCCTTAAGGATTTAATAAATAAGTCAGGGTTGACATCACCAAACATCTCAAACAATCTTCTCAATAAAATCAAGAGTGTGTGAAACTCAAGCTAGCAGAGGCCTGTTTCTGTAATAGGTCCCAACATCCTGATGACTCAACACACTGAAAGCTGTTCTCACTCTTTCCCCAAGTTGGTGAAAGTATCATGGCCTCTCTGCCTTGATTCCCTCAAGTGGGGACTCAGAGGCTCTGGTTTCCTCCAATTTAAGACTCTCCCACCTCATTGCCTTTCACTTACTGGCATAGAGCTATAATGTCTTACTCTGTACTAACTCTAACCAGGTTGATGAACGGTTTTATATTCTGTGAGTAAAAATTAGTCACAAAATCCCACCCAGACGTACCAGATATGAGAAATACTGAGGAAGATGTGAAATTTAGTGACTACTAACACTCTCTGACACAGTTTTCGGTGGAAAATTTGGATAAGCATTAGACTGCCTTGTTATTTCATATTTTGCAATACAAGTAAAGTATTAATTTCCCACATGTTAACTAATTTCTAGCACAATATCTGATACATAGTAGACTCAGTAATTTTTGTGGAGTATAACAAATAATGATTTCAGTGGGACTAATAATTTATACAAACATCAATGAGAAATCAAAAATCATTAAGATATCAAAACCAAACATTATACTATATTATAGTACCTACAACTGGCTAGTAGGTTTTGTAGGTAATAATAAAGTAACCAAAAGAATACACTGGAAAAAGGATAGACTGTTCAACAAATGATGCTGGGAAAACTGGATATCTACATGCAGAAGAATGAATCTAGTCACACACCTGTCACGATGCACCAAAATCAAATCAAAGTGGATCAAAGACCTAGACATTAAAAGTGAAACACTGAAATTTCTAGAAGACAAACTAAGCAAATATCTAAAAGAGATGGGTGTAGGAAAAGACTTTCTTAATAAGACACTAAAAGCAAAAGAAATTGCACCGATTATTAATAAATGGGATTATGTCAAATTAAAAAGTTTCTGCACAGCCAAGGAAATTATTAACACTGTAAAAAGAGAACTGACAGAATGGGAAAAAATATTAACCACCAACACTTCAGACAGGAAGCTCATAACCAGAATATACAGGGAACTGAAGAAAAATAAGTCCCTCAAAATCAAGGACCCTATTGAAAAATGGGCAAAAGAAATGAAGAGGCAGTTCACTCAGGAAGTTCAAATGGCCAATAAATACATGAAAAGATGTTCAACATCTCTAGGCATAAGAGAGATGCAAATCAAAACAACAATAAGATGCCATCTCACTCCAGAGAGAATGGCCTATATCAAGAAGTCAAATAGTATCAGTGCTGGCGTGGCTGCGGGGAGAAAAGAACCCTCCTGTACTTCTGGTGGGAATGTAAATTCATACAACCCCTTTGGAAAGCAGTATGGAGAGCTCTCAAAAGACTAGAAATAAATATCCCCTTCGATCCAGCGACACGCCTCCTGGGAATATATCCAAAAGAGGCCAAAACAACACATAACAGAAATATATGTATACCCATGTTCACAGCAGCACAACTAACAATAGCTAAAATATGGAAGTAACCAAAATACCCATCAACAGACCAGTGGGTACACAAACTGTGGTATTTATACACAATGAAATGCTATGCATCTAAAAAGTCCAACGGTGTGGAGGCTTTTGCAGGCAAATGGAGGAAACTTGAGACTATCATGCTTAGTGAAGTGAGTCAGAAGCAGAAAGTGAAATATTGAATGGTTTCTCTGATACGAGAAACCCAGATCACAATTATCTCTTGGAACTCAATGTGGAAAATAATGGGAACTGGAGAGAGAGGTACATAAGGGGAGGGCCAAAGGGAGAGAAGGGAAGGTCTTGTAACCGTGTCAAGATATATATGTGCACAAAATGCTCAAGATCAATGTAAACTTCAAATTTTGCACTTATACATATCAATAAAATGGGGAAAAATAAGTATTTAAGAGATGAGACCAACCACTTAGGATTACAGCAAAAATACTACATTATAGTTTATAATATTTTACCTGATTGTAACGGAATTTAACTGAAGAAATGGCAAAGATTTGGACAATAATAAATGTGGTAAGTGGTAGAAAACTTTGTTACCGAAGATACACAGGTAGGCAAGGATCAAAGTCAAAGTCTCATTTAAATTAAGAACAATAATCTGTGGAATTTACTATAAGACAAGTTTGGAGAATTTTCAGTAACTGAAGCATGAATATTTCCTGGCTACATGTAGGGTGAGAATTTGGAGTAAAGGTAGCATCACAAAGGTTACAGAAGGTGAAGCTGCTCCTGCTTCCCCAACTCAAGTGCCTTCTATGGAGAATCCTCAGTCCTAAGTCTTGACTCAAAATGAAACAGTACAACTCCTTTACTACAGACCTGTACCAAACCAATGCAAAATAACTGCCCAACATCATGGCTGGCACTGTCCACCTACAAAGACTCAGGGGTATAACTCATAAAGTTGTCATAGCAAATTCTGGCCAGTTTTGGGGGTTCCAGGCATCTGTGTAAACAAACACTCAAAGATGTGGAATATAATCAGAATTATAACAAGTACACAGGTTGAAAAGGATGGATTATTTAGGAAAATGAGTCTCAACTATTTCTGATTTACTTTTGATTGTACTGAAATATTTTTTTCAGTGTGTGTGTGTGTGTGTGTGTGTGTGTGTATTCACACAAATATTTTTACAGTTATCCTTAGAAATACTGTTCATAGTTACTGAAAAAAGACACTGTACCCCAGGATTACTCATTGAGTTCACAAGCATACTCAATAACCATTTTCTAATTTCCTTGGGACACTTAAGTGTGTTTCTATGTTCATATATTTCAATTTAAAAGTCTAGAAAAGTTGTTCGCAAAGCACTCATTTGCAAAGTTTATTCCAGTCAATACTACTCAGCTCCTCTGTAATTGATCCCAAAGCAAGTCAGCGGTGTGTTGGGAGTCCAGGGGTTAATTTAGGCATTTGTTATCCAGCATCACCATATTGCATCTCGGAAAGCTTTTTTTCTTTTTTCTTTTTTTTAGTAAAGGGTAGAGGAATCCTAACAACTGTTGTCAACAACAACAAGAACATGAGAGAGAGGGAGGGAGGGAAGAGTAAGGGGAGGGTCAAAAGGAGAGTGGGAAAGTTCTTGTCACCTTGACAAGATACGTATGTGCACAAAGTGCTCGACTTCGTTGTAAACCTTAAATTTTGCACTAATACATACCAATAAATGGGGGAAACTAAATAAATGAATAAATAAACAAATAAATAAGTAAATGTAAACAGTCATGTCAAAATGTGATTGTAATACATTATCACTTCTAAAAAAGAAGCATTTCTTCCTGAAGATGTGGAGTAGAATTTGAGAACATGTAAGTACAACATACATGTCTCTGTTAGCTGTGCTAGGTCTGGTTTTTTTTTTTTTTAACAGGAAACACAAATGGAAGTGCTTCTGCTTCCTCTGGTACTATCTTTCCACTGGCACCTAGCAGAAGGCCAGTGCCTACCTGTGTTTCTTTTGTAGGACACAATGAAACCAAATTCTCTTGGGTCACCTACATTCTCACTTCACAAGACTCTTCCTACCTTTAGCTTTTGTATCCTGTTCTAATGGATTTGTACCGCACTCTGTACTGATCCTGAACCATGTGACCTTCCTACCATTTTTGACCAATGATTGTACGAAAGATGGATTCATTTCTGCTTTCCTGTGCAGTAACAATGAATTATTTTGCTGTGCCCCCATTTCCTTTCTGTCACTTTTCACAAGACATTGTCATGTGTGGGTAGCCGTTGCTTTTGCGGTCCCTTGTTGAGCAGCTCTAAATCCAACTTTCCTAATCTTTCCCCTCCTTAGGTCTATACCCCTATGCATTCCATGATGACAAATATCTTTCCACTACATTATTGCTTTATTCTTCACTGACAGTTGGTCTAATTCATGTTTAAATTCTCATTCTCTGTCAGTTCTCAGGGATACTCTTGGCCTTTTAGTAAATCCTTAATTTTCTCCTGTCTCACTTGACCTTTCTCCTTGCATGATTCTTTAGACTTCAATTCAATTTGAGCACTAAAGCCCTGTAGCTGTTCCCTGAGCCGTCCTTTTAGATTTCAATACAGAGTACAAACTTTTCCTCTTGACATATTCTCCACCCATCTCTACTGCCAACATATAGTGTTCTAGTTAAGTAGATTTTTCATGAAATCAGCTTTATTTTAACTTCTTGAAATATTAGATACTTCTTCTGTAATTTCTTTTTACAAGGTACTGACCAGTAAAGTTACTGTGAAATAAACAAGTTCCTCTCACTCTATCAATTCAGTTGTAAGACAATTTGATTTGATAATTTTTAGAATTCTTGTAACTTTTTTCTTTTACAGAAGGCAAAGAATTGCTAATAATTTTGAAATACTGTTTTCCCATCTCTGATGTAATGTTTTGTCTCTTTTCCTATCCCCCAGCACATACCCAGAGCTTTGTATTGGCTTCCTGTGAAGGACATCAATCTCATTTTAGGGCAAAATTACCATAAGCTTAACAAAAGCAATTCAGTCATTTTATTTTCTATTAGCTTGTTGACTCTCACTTTCCTCCTCTCTTAGTGAATTCTATTTTCTGCTGCTCTGTGTGTCATTCCTTTAAAACCACTGTTCTTATATATTCAAGATCACTCTGGACACGGCAAAGAGAAATCTGGTAGCCTAATGTTTGCTAATAAACTAATGACTTACTGTGCTACCTCTCCTAAGAGAATCTGATGGAAAAAGGTAATATTTAATTTGCATACATCATTTTCATTGTGAAGGCTTTGTGGCATGTTTCCAAAAAGAAATTAGAAGCAGGAGATATTTGCAAATTGTCCCATTTCGGTAATTAATTTTTATATCCTCATATAGGTCTAACCAAGGGCTCAATTTGAAAGTCTTTGCTTTATTTGTCTCATAAGAAACACCCATGATTTAGAGAGCTTGCATCTCTGATCAGGCAAGAGTGTCCACTTCCTGTTGCTCATAACTTCTCTATAAAAATGAAAGCAGAGCCTAATGGCATTCATGATATACCGAGAGCTCTATGGAATGCAGACAGCAACCAATGACAGAACTAACAAACGTAGCTCCTAACTATGCAGCATCTAATTCCTCAACAAATGTAGGAAAATAAGCTAAACTGGACATAATATAAAGTCCAGGTAGAATTCAATAAAGATTTACCGTTTGCAAATATTAAGGTATGAGTTTACATGCCCGGAAGCTGAACATAGAACAGCATCTGAGTAGCTCTGAGATTAATGTTTTAAATTCAGTTGAACCACAGGTGCTAGCTGTACCATATTGCTATCCTTTTTTAATAGAAAGTTGTAAGTATCCAAAATTCACAGGAGTCTGGCTGGCTTCTATTCAGGACAGGAAAGTAGAGGCGAGGTAATCAATATGCCCTAGCCTGTCCTGCAAGGTTTATTTTAAAGATTACCGTGAGTTGTGTTATGAAATAGATCATCCTTACACAGTAAAGTAGATCCATGGAGGTGTCCTGGATGGGTCTTCAGGGAGCCAAAACAAAATGTCAAGAAGCCCTCGAAGTCTCTGTTTTTATTTTATGAGGAGGAGAAGGTCGATAGTAGTGATTGGTGGAGCTCAGTTGATGAAAGGGCCCATACCATGGGAGGATGCTTCCAGCTGTGATTGGCAGAGGGACCAGGTTGCAGCTTAGAGGCAAGAATTAAAGTTGCATAAGCAACAGAAGCTAAGCCCAAACACTGGGTAATCTAGAAATAGGCCTGTCAGGAAAACCATGCTGGAGAGAATTACAGAAATCAATTTTGGTTGCAAGCAAAGCCTTGTTTAAAATTTCAGCTTGCTAGATACTAACAACTATGAGAGTATTCAACTCAAGAAAATTGGAAGCAAATGCTTAGGGATACCACTGTGTGATTGACAAGGTTGAGTTCCAGCAGAGAAATGGGGTACCTTTGTAATGAGGTTGAGAAAATCTTCCCATACTGCCATCCCACAGTCATTTTTTTATCACTCTAAATAATATTGGTAGGCAAAGCAAAAAGAAAAAAAGGTATGAGAGTTACAAATTATAAAAACATTTACACTTGCAGATAGTTAACACTTGCAAAAAGGTGCTCGTGGTTTACCACAATATTAACTAAGACTGAACATTTACAGTCTTTTTCCCCAATATTTATTAGTACTCGCATAGGTATGCAATGGTTAGACTGAGCTTCAGGACTTTAGCGCACACACACACACACACACACACACACACACACACACACACACACATCACAACAACATTACAATCTCCACCCCCACCCTTACTGTCCCTCCTGCTCCCTTCCTCATAACTCCCAACCACCCTATCACAACCATTTGCTTCTATAGAATTCCTGTATTCCAGATTTCTCATATTAAAGAAACCATACGATATTTCCCCTTCTGAATTTGACTCATTTCTCTAAGCATGACTGTCCCAAGTTGCATCCATTTACTTAAAAAAAACCCTCAAATTTATCTGTCTTTATAGAAGAGTAGGACTCCATTGTGTACATGTACCACAGGGTTTTTTTTTTAATCCATTGGTCTGTTGATGGGTACTTCTACATCTTTCACAGTTTAGCTATTGTTAGTTTTGCTGCTATAAACACGGGTATACATGTATCTATATTACACGTTGCTTTTTCCTCTTTTGGAAAGATACCCTAAAGTGATATCGTTGGGTCAAATGAAATATTTTCAGCCTTTGAGGAATCTCCATAATGCTTTCCATGGTGGTTGTATCAGTTTACAGTCCCACCAGAAATGTAAAAGGGCTCCTTTTTCCCTGCAGCCTTGCCAGCATTAATTGTTGTTTGACTTCTTGATTTGTGCCATTCTCACTGGGGTAATGTAATACCTTAGTGACGTTTTGATCTGCACTTCTCTAATGGCTAAGGATATGGAACATCTTTTCATGTATTTGCTGGCCCTTTCAACTTCTATATCTGAGAGCAGCCTACTCATTTCACTTGCTCATATTTCAATTGGGTCTTTGATTTTGAGGGGTCTATTTTTCTTCAGCTTCTTGTATTTGCTAGTTATTAGCCTCCTATCTGAGGTAGAGGTGGTAATTTTTTTTTTCCATTCTATTGGTCCCCTATTCACTCTATTGATAGTTTTCTTTGCTATAGTTTCTACTTTAATTTGATATTGTCCCATTTGTTGATTCTGGGTGCTATTTTTTCATCAGGTGTCCTATTTAGAAAGTCTTTGCCCACTCCTACATCTTTTAGAGTTTTGCCTATAAAAACAATCTTTAAATTCATATAGAACCAAAAGAGACCTAGAATAACCAAAGCAATCTTGAGTAACAAGACAAAAGCAGGTGGCTTTATGATTCCAGGCATCAAGTTATATTACAAAGCAACAGTGCTAAAAACTATGTGGTACTGGTACAAAAACAGACAGATTGACCAACAGAACAGAACTGAGGATTCAGAGGCAATCCCAAGTACCTTCAGCTACCTGATTTTTAACAGAGACCAAAAACATGCACTATAAAAAGGAGAGCCTCTTCAATAAATCATTCTGGGAAAAAAACTGATTATTCATATGCAGAAGGATCAATCTAAATACACATATATTGCTTTGTACCAAAATCAAATCCAAGTGGATCCAAGACCTCGATATTAAGATGGAAATATTGAACCTTCTGGAGGATAAAATGCTCTCTTTTTTAAAATCAGATCTTGTGATAGATGAGAGTATATTCGGGAGAAGTGAACCATTTAAGTAACGGAAAACAATTTTAATGTCATTACTTTGGGTGATAATGAAGGGAGTATGGGGAGACTACTGGATGTCCATCTGATCCTTCTGGTCTTCATCAGATAAAATACACAGAAAAATAATTTAACTAAAAGAATCACTGAAGCTCTGGCACTTACAGGAGATTTCCTGGCTCCACTGTTTTTGATCACTACATCTTGTCTCTGCCATCAGCAGCTCACGCTTATCCCTCAGCTTGTAAACCCGCACTTGATTCTGCTTCTCTTTCTACACATGAAGGCAATCCACACCCAAGTCTCCTCTAACTTCACCTTTGTCTCCAGTGAAACTTCTTCACGCCTTTGGATTTTAGCTATTGTCCCCACAAATCCACCGCAACCAAATTTCTCCAGGTGCATCACCTGTTCTTGCAAACATCAACCTTTCACACTCCATCCAACACTTAATGTTCTGATCTCATCTTTCTTTTGAGAAGTGGTTCTCATCTAATTTCTAAATTGCATTTGCTGTTTTTGTTTAAATTTCCTAGAAGACTCTTCCCTCAGCCTCAGACTGTCATTCACATTTTCCTCTGACTCTGGGCTATCTGCCCTCTGCTTTCTCTCCTTTAGAGTTTATCTATTCTTGGGCCAACAACCACCATCTTTAACTTCCAAGCATATGCTAGGTAACACTCATACACCATGGGTCTCCAAGACCAAGGAAACAGAAAGGCATTGGCCTGTGGCCTTGGAAGGACTAGGCCAGGACAGATGAGCATTGAGCTCAAAGTAGGCAGTGGAAAGCACAGCTCCACCTCCTGTCAGCCTGCTCCTATCAGGTTCTCATACTGTTTCTGGTTGACAGGAGGAGGAGCTTCTCTCTCTTCTTGCTGCTGCTAGTCACTTCAAAGCTATCCTCCAACAAACCTACTGCAGTCTTAGTGCCTTCTTCCTTGGGAAAATGTTCATTAACTCAACCACTCCACGGTGTCAAAAAAAGTTGGGGACCAGAGTATACACCTGTGCTTAGTGTTCTAAAATCATTTCTTTGTTCATGCTACTTTCTTAAGAGCCAACAAATACTCCTAGATCTCCACTTTTAATCACATTGTTTTCATTTCCTGAATTTTATATTATTATTATTCTCTGCTCTGTGAAATGCCATGCCCTGTTTTCAGCTGTAACACAGAGTTTGAACTTCTCTGAGACCCAACCTCCACACGATCTGTTCTCTGAAGTGTGTATTCTGACCTACACCAGTATCAACAGAGGCACAAACTCAGTAAGCATTTCTGCCAGTAGCCTGTGTCTTGTAATCTACACTGTCTCCTTCACTACCCTTTATTATCTAGATCATGTAAATCATTAGCCTTACAATATGATTTCACTCCTCTGGCATTTTCACAAAGATAAAACTATGTCGTGACAAGTAAAGGGAGAATGTGGCTTTGACAGGACCATCCAGAGGGTCTTGTAGGGTGTGATGGAACGGTTCTGTATTTTCATTATAGTAGCTTCTACACAAATCTATTCATGTGTTAAAATTCATGAAACTACTGTGACAGTGAAGTTTACTGTATGATTATGTGAAAATAAAATTGGAAAAAGACAGGGGTCTGGATAATATTTTTTCATTTTTCATATTAGAAACGTTTGAATCAAAAGGAAGCTCTTTCTAGGGCACTGCTGGTCTGTGGGTGAAGTTTCGGAAACCCGATTTACCTTCTGAGCTATGCATGTCCCATGATGAGGGTACGAGCACAGGCATATTGGCCTTAAACATGAAGGGGATGTATCAAACAAATTAGGGGATTAAAACTAATGCCACCCAGCCAACTTAGCAGACAGGCAAAAGCTAAGCCTCCCAAAGTATCTTGTAATAGTTGCAGTTATGAATGGCTGTACCAGTGAAAGGTAAGAGCCAATTAAGACAAAGACAAAGTCACCAACCCTGATGAAAGGGATGGAATTTAGTAAGGGTCTCAGGTCACAATGCAGGATTGTTACAGCTAGTAAAGACTCTCAATTCACCCGGATGCTATACTTTGCTGTGTTTTTATTACTTATCTTTAGCAATTATATTTCCATACCACCACCCAGCAATTACAACAATGACATGTTTCAGTTTATGCAGCTGACTTCATGTATTTTTTGACAACATTATCACATTTTTTAATTATAAATGTTGTTCCTTCTGCAATTTAGGATCTGGTGGGGGTGAGAGGGTGAAAATATAGTCTGTAACACTCCTCTGATGCTATATTCATGGCTAAGTGCTTGTCTCAGGCTGAACCTTACCAAAAACTCTCATTCTCTGGAAGTGTTTCACTAGTTTCATAACCTTCATCAATCAAAAGTTACCACCTCAGGGATCATGCCTTCTTTGCAGGCAACTAGAAGTTCTATAACTTGTTGTTAGGCAGAACTCCCTTAACCCCTGGCCTGATCAATATATCTTAAAGCTGGAGGCAGCCCTCTTTGTTGAGGTTATCTGCAAAATTTTCTTTTATTGCCTCGCTCAGCGGGAGACTTTCTTAGTGAAGTGCAATCAGGACCATTAGTGGGCTTGGCACACTCAGTACTCCAGTGATCACCTCAGAGGCCTTGGAAAACTCCTCCTTGGGGAAGTCTGGATTAAGCATAATAGCTGGCATAACATCTGCAACGGCCCCAGGCTCTCGATGGAACACTGCAGACACCCTGCAATAGACCCTTACTCCTCTGGGGCATCTCATCCCAGCATACCATTGAAGCTTCAAATATTTCCTTTCCAGAAACAAAAATAGGCCTCATGAATAGAATGTCTCTTATAAATGGAAGGTTCACCCCAGATCATTTCTTTCGTTGGGTATTGGGGATCAAGCCCAGAGCCTTCACACTGAGCTATGTCCCAGCCAACTTTTTTTTTTTTTTTTGAAATAGGGTCTTTCTAAGTCATAAGTTACCTTGACTGTGCTTGAACTTGCAATCCTCCTTCTCCAACCTCCCAGACCCAGATCACTTTTTTAAAAAACAATTATGTATCAACTAAGGAAGGTTTACTTAACCACTTTTAGGTGCAACAGTTAGGCAGTTTAGCAGACAACACTACCAATGGCAAGCTATACAAGCCTGCTAGAAAAGTGTTATGAGAAATATAAAGCAAAAAAAGCAAAGCCTTTAGAGGTAATTCTTGGTGCATCTTCGCAAAGCAGACTCCTGAGTTGTCAGATACCATCTTCTTGGCTCAGCTATCTGTAAGAAAATGAGCAGAATAGACACCGAAGAGAAAGGGCATCAGAATGACAAGGTCAGAGGGAGCATACTGCTGGATGTCTCAAGAGCAATTATCTACCAGATGGGTCTTCATCCTTGCTAAGCTTTTAGAGCAAGGGTGGAAAATTGTTTTTTCTGCCAAAGACCATGTGAGTATTTAAGACATTATTCATGGACCATATAAAATTATCAAGATGAAACTTACTCTGCTATATTTGGTAAAATATTCAACAAGCTCACCTCCAATATGATGGCTGAAACTGCTTATCTTTGGTGTGCGTGACGGTAACTGAGGATGTTTCTCCTCACAATTGCTTTTCCAGGTTGGTATAATGCAGTCACGACACAGCTGATTCTATTCCACAGAAAGTTCTGAAAAGAACTGCTCACAGCAGTAAACAGTCCCGAGCACACTGCATATTTCAACGTATGGCTCCTCAGAGTGGGAAATTCACCACTGCTCATGAATTAGCCAGGCCCAACCAAATGATCTTTTTGATGAATAACTATCTATCTATACACACACGCGTGTGCGCGCATGCACACACACACACACACACACACACACACACACACACACACACACACATTAGAATGTATCAAATAAGTGCAACAAAAATTTATCAATGTGAAAGAAAGGTCGGAAGACCCAGACAGAAAGACTGAAAATGGCATAGCTGTACTAGATCCTAAAGTGGAACAGGTTAGGCCATTCAGAAGTCTGGGAAAAGTGCATGATGACAAAAGAGACTAATGAGGAAAGAGTCAGGAAACCACACGATGTGAAAAGAATACTTCCTTTTTTTCCTAAGTATAATACATGATAAGGACGTGCACCAAAAGATAAGATGGAAAGCAGGAGACTGCCAGATCACTGGTTCTCGATCTAAGTAGTTTATTGGAAAAGCAATCATGTACTCAATGTAACTCCTTTGACTAAGAGAATGAACGAATGATCTTATTTTCTGACTTCTTGTGGCCTTTACCTGATATTTCTCTGAAAAATGATTAGACATCTCCCACTTTGTCCTTCACTCACACAGTATAGTTAAAATTACAATTTCTCAAATATTTTAATATTTACAGAGTCATATAAGCAAATTTAACTTCAGTTACTATTATATATGATTTGGGCATATGCAAAGGCCCATATGGCCAGCAATAATCCTCTAACTAAATCGGAATCAAGACCATGGCTGCTTCCTGTCTGGCACAGCTGCGACCCAGGCCAAGGTCTTCGGTTGGAGACAGCGCTGGTGGACATAGAGAGATGATCCTTCTGCCAGTTACTGTTTTTCTTCCCCTTTAGAGGATTATGCATGAAAGTAAAGAGTGTGGCTTTTATTCTCTCTGGGACATGCTTGTGAATGTTCTAGCCAGATCTCAGTCTCTATGAGTTGACACATTCCTTGGTTAGAATAAATTTTTTTTTTGTTTTCTTATTAATTTTTGATGTAGACCGTGAGTGGACTACAGGGCTGTAAATCTGCAATTTGTAAAATTAAGAACAAAAGGGCTTTTGTATTAAAACTACTTTCCAGAAAAGACATTCTTGAGCAGACTGGTGACATTCATGACAACCTGGTCTGAGCACAGGCCATTCCTGATACAGCATGGGATCTGACACATTAAAATTCTACCCTTTCCCACTTCCATTATTCCTGGCCTAATTTTTCAACTGATTCCATGAAGAGAACATGACAAAAACTGGCAGCTCAACTGCCTGTTGGCTGGAAACATGACAGATCAAGAAAGTATCAAGGCAGAGAAGGAGGAGGCTTCTGTCTCTTAGGACCCAGAGTGACATGTAGAGGAACCAGGACAGTTATGTCACTGGCTGTGTTCAACAGCAGTGCTCTAACAAGGAGGGTATCACGTGTCAAATTTAGATAACACAAAAAGGGCTAGATAAAAGGAAAGAGGGGTGGGAAAAAAATCTTTTCTTCCTTTTCAAAATTTTGGACTTTGTGAACCCTTCTGAAAAATTCTACTTTTACCAGAATGTTTCTGGCCTAATTTTTCAGATGGTCCCATCAATGTCTCTTATTTTCATTTTTCTACTACAGACTCCCAGATTCCTCTGCCCGCCCTCCTTCTCTTAACTTCTCTTTTTCTGTATCCTCTTCCCCTTCATTTCTTTTTTTTCTCATGTCACACCATACTTGTTAAAATTGTAATTTGCATATAGCATTCATAATAGCTTCATATTCGAGCAGTGATTGCCTGGGGAAGCTTTTGATAAATATTCATCTAAGATGACTTTTCCCTGTCTCCTTTTCTTCCAGCTCCTCACCCCACCGAACCATGGAGCCATCGGTCTTTTTGCAGGTAGCAAAATAAATGAAGTGCAAAGTTCTCACTTTAGAAAGAAGCAGGAATCAGGACTTTTGTCACTGACTTTCATGAACTGGGCTTCCAACTTTTAAATGTGGTGCATAATTGACACTTTGGTACTTTTAGGCTATGGTGTATTCTCACACTCTCGTGGGGAAAAAATACTTGCTGACACAATCAGGAAACAGATGGTGACAAAGATCTTATACTTTGGTGCCAATCAATATGTTTTACTTGCCACTACTAAAATCTCATTTGTGGGACCCAGGAATTTAAAGGAATTTTCTGTTCTTTTTTTTTCTATCCTTTAAAGACTATTTTTAAGAATCTTCAGGGCTTAAAAGTTTTCCTTCATTTCAGTTCTATTAATGCAATACTAGGAGGCTTTTGGATTGTATCTGCCAAAAAGAAAAAAGAAAAAGAAATGGTGAACTAAAGTATGCTGCTCATTATCATCACAGACAGAACAAGTCTTTTTACTCTTTGCCCTTCGACACCCAACAACACAGTCCTGGTGTGTGACCCTTCCAGCCTTGCAAAAGCAATCTTCTGGAGAGCGAAGAATTCTCCCATTGTGCATCGACGCAGTAATAGAAATGCTTCAACCTTTTCATACTTTCTCTTTCACATAATGTGACTACCCCTCAACCAGGAAAACCAAAGGGATGTTTCCAGAAGGTGTAGAGAGCAAATTATCAGACAGAATATTTTAAAAAGATAAAAAGAAAATGAGTTAAAACTAACAGAAGAGGAAGAATTGGATAATCACATCTGATCTGAAATTACTCCGCCAGACCAGAAGTTTTTGGAGATCAAGGACTGTCCTCTGTTCTAGTTCAGTGCTCACAAGTAAACACCATCAACAAATGTTGGCTGACCAGAATCCATACAGATTGGCCAGGCTGATATACCAAAAGAATACCATCTTGTTCTGTATCTCTAATATATCTGATCTACATTGCTTCTTTTAGGAGTTGAGGATACTTAGATGTGTACAGGTGAGTGAAATCTTTGTAGACCATTTGCCCTGGGCAAATGAGGGAACCTGGTGCCTTTTTTTTCATTGTACTTTTTTCATCCTAGGTTCAAATCTTCCATAGATACCACTCAAATAATTCGATAATACTTGTTGAGTATGAGCTTCACAAAGAATACAAAGAGGAAAAAAGTTAATGTGTTAGTTTATGCTGAGTACATATAAATACATAATGTATATAACCTAGTACTCAAAATAACTGAGCAAGAAGGCTGTTATCAGTCCCCTTTGACAAAGAGGAAATGAGGAAACAAAGACCCACATCTATGAACTAGCCTAAAATCAGAAAGATTGTGGCATAGCTGGGGTGTATTCCTAAATCTGTCTAGCTGTATAGTTTTTTTACACAGAAGA
The DNA here is from genome assembly GCA_004027205.1 of Ctenodactylus gundi. Lineage (NCBI taxonomy): Eukaryota > Metazoa > Chordata > Mammalia > Rodentia > Ctenodactylidae > Ctenodactylus > Ctenodactylus gundi. The sequence continues at coordinate 131,141 of PVKB01000213.1, read as the reverse complement.
ACTAATTTGATTTCATTAAGTCTACACAAAACCTGTATTCCTATTTATAACATCATAAACAGGTCATTACTTCTAATGTCTTACTTATTCCTGCAGCAACATAACCAGAAAGACTTTTGGCTCTGACATCCTAAGACAGCATTTTTGATACAGGTTTAATTTTCATCATTATTAGCAGTTCTTTATAGAGGTCCATGCAAGGTCCCAAGTGTCCCAGTCTAACTCTTCTCATACCAGGCTTTCTGAAATAGCCTATAGGTCCCAAAATCTGGCTATAATTTATCATAGAACCAAACACACACATGATATAGGCATCATAAAACTCATGTAAATTTTGAGTTGCTCAAACTGACAAATTTCCAATGGTCAATAAAGCAATATGTAGTCTGAGTTCATGTTTTACTTTTCTGAAGTCCCTCCTACTCCTCTCTCCCTGGTCCATACTGCTGTTAACACAATGGTCTCCATGAAATCTATCATGTGAGGGCCTTTGCATGAGCTGATGCCTTGTGACACGGTCTCCAGGTACTCACATGGCTTACTCTCCTCTTAGCTGTATCTGCCTACATTTTTTTTATTTAAAATTGTGATCAAGGGGCTGGGGATTTAGCTCAGTGGTACAGCACCTGCCTCGCAAGTGCAAAGCCCTGGGTTCAGTCCTCGGCTCTAAATAATAAAAATCAAATTTAAAAAACCCCAAAAATATGAAAGATAAAATTGTGATCAACATGGGCAGGAATGCTTAATCTTCACCAGGTGGAGCTGTGTGTTTATCGCTAACATACTTTGTATTTTAATTATGTCTTAGGCTCATTATTTATTCTTTGGCCCTTATTAGAATATGAAGTCTACAAAGGCAAGGATTGCTTTAAAATCTGCACATGGATTTGTCCTGCAAAATTGTATAAAACAGCATATCAGAAAGGTACTTAATACATGAATGATATTGATGTAAACACGCATGTTAGTCTCAAACAGCTGAATTTCTTGGAAGGAAGACTGTAAAAAGAATACTAAAAAATATAAATAATGAATCTGTTTATGATGTGAGATTCAATCTCTCCTCCTGCATACTTCCTTAGAATCAAATGGAGTGAGAATGCCTACCAGTATATTCAAAGATCACGCTGTACAGATTTTTCAAAAAGCAATAACACCATGAATGTTTGGCTTTTAGTAGTAAAATAATTCATTTGAATCAGGGACCTCCCAGTCCACATATTAGGATGAAGATGTTTTTGCATAAAATGAAAAGCGCACAGGTCAAGCCAAAAGGAGCGTCCAGAGCATAGTTCGCCTTTCTTCTACCTCCCGCCACCTGCCTTCCTTGTTGAGCCTTTTGCAGTTCTCACAACTCAAGAGGAAGACAGTTTTCCATCAAACGCGGTGCTCCAGCTCAGACTCCCCCAAGCACTGCTTCAGATTTATTGCAGGCTTCGTCCCTTATCAATAAAACCGGCTTACACACCTTCCTCTATCTCGACAGCCGTCTCTCCAGATGTCAGCCACCAAGGTTTACATAGACTTCTGATTTTATCTGAGCTCTGTGATGTACAATATCACAGCAACAAGGCATTTTCTCTTTGTTCTGGGGACACTCGATCCCTAATGGGCCAGACTGGCATTCACACCGATCGCGATAAAGAGCAGCGCCCTGGAGAGAGCATGTTCTCTCACTGTCTCCCCCCACCCCGCCTTTTTCTCCTTTCTCTCTCTCTCTTTTAAAGAAACAGGTGTTAGCGTGGATTAGAGAAAAATTACATCATCTCAAAGAGGAGGAGTGGAAAGGAGGAAAAAAAATGGGGTAAAAAAGTGGCAACCAGACCCAAATACATTTGCACATATGAAGCTGTTCTAATGAGAGCCAAATTGATTTGACATTCAGTGGCAGTTTGGAGCCAAGAAAAGCAACGCAGCGTACAAAAGGCCTAGCTCATTGTTTATGGGGTGTCATCCTCTATCATCTGCGAGGCCAGTAACAGGGATGGGGAGACCTTTAAAGGCAGGGCGTGTGCTGGGATGGGCTGCGTAGACGCTACTGATGTCAGATCTGATAGACAGATTATGCACAGCTTCCTGAGCGAGTATGATGTTTGTCATATGAGGCCAATATTCTCCGTAGATTACACATTAGCTAGCAAATTCGTAAAGTGTTTGCATATTTTTGCGGATGTGTACTATGCACGGAGAGACACGGCCTGGGAGAATAATCCTCACAAAAATATTAGCCAACAAAGGAGAATAATAAATGTATGTGTCATTCAAATAGAACCACATGCATAATGTTATAAAGGAATCATTACCATCACAAATAAAGAATGGTTTCCTCAGAGCAAGCAATATATGTTGCAGGTGTGCATGTGTATACAGTACACAGAATGAAGAAAGTCCTATTAAAATAGAAAATCTTTCCATTAACCTGATTTTTCAAGGGAAATGCTGTATAAATGTTAAGTCATTTCAGTACCATTCAGTGGCCAGGGATTTATCATTCCAAGGCTCAGTGTTTAAAATACATGGAGAGGACTGAGGTGTTTATTAAACATCAGCACATGACAAGGTAGATTAAATAAGTCTTCCTAGAAATACATGCAATGCTAGATTGTTAAAATTTGTACAACAAGAGATTTTCTCCCTCTCTTCACAGCCTCAATCCCAGACTAAGTATTCCTGTGATATGAGATTCTGTATAAGATTCAGACATTAGTTTTTACTTTCATATTTCACAAAGGAAAGCTGACTTTATTGCAGGTTATTACTGAATATGATGATATAAAATTCAAAATTTCAGCCTCTTTCATCTCAATTTTCCAAACATTTACAACACTAAGAATAGATTTTGACCTTAAGTAATCTGGACCTCACTGTGTTTCTCCACTAGAGACATTATATTACCACAAAATGTATTCAAAAGACAAAGAATAAATGCCCGAAGGATGTCACATATTAATACATCGTGACCCCAATTAACATGGACAGAAATACCTTTAAATTCAAAAAGAGAAGGAAATATTTTTTTGCAACATGTAACAATTGAACAACTTGGAACTTTGTTATCCATGCGAATCTTGAAGAGGTATAAGATGTTGACCTCATATTCCTCAGGTTTCAGTTTTATATGCCTTGACACTTCTTTACCTCACATGACACTGAGGATCAGGTTCCAGGGACAGCAAAAAGATTATGGTGAAAACAATCGGAAACGTTTATCAAGCAGTTTCCTTTCACTTATCTGCATTCAAAGAATAGGTTATAGACTTTTTGTAGCACCCTTATGAAGCATAAACACCATACTCTAAACTAACACAGAAAGCTTTAGCCTGTGCCCCATGCAGAATACAGGAACTAAAGCCACAGCAATGGCCTGGCTGCGATATAGATTGGACACAGTTTCTCCCTTCCTGTTACCATCACAGTTGACATAAAGATTCTATAAGCATTGATTGTTCCTATTCTGGCCTGCTTTATGCCGGGAATAAGTACTCAAACAAAGCCTTGGTCCTCAAGCTCCAAGATCTGTACCAAAATTTACAAACCTCACGCCCTCAGAATTCTGAGATCCTCATGCAACTATCTCAGTTTGTGCCATCTGGTGACAATGGCAGTATACCTTATTGAGTGGAAGGATAAATATTTCTTTGTAGGGATCTGATAGAGTCACAGACTCAAGGAATCTAAGTGGCCAGGTACAGAAACCTGGAATTAAAATCGGCCATCATTATCTATGGATTATATGGCCAACAAAATAAAGGCTTAAGAGAATGTTATAATCAGTTGTGTATCAACTGTTATTTAAATGCTATTCTCCATGACCTTGATGGGACAGTTATAATAAGAACCTGATGGTTTAATTGTCATACAAAACCTATGGGGGAAAAATGGTATAATTAGTGCAAACCTCACAAAGATCTCATCCAGAGCCTAAAAAAATTTTCAGGAAGATTATTCACTCTCTCTAAATGAGATCTGTGCCCTATTTTTTTATTTGGAGACATAATATTTATGAATAGAAATAACAATGTGAAAATGATTTAAATTCTTCTGTATTTAGGCATTCACATTTTTGAGAAATCTTTTAAAGATAATTTGGGGGAAATGATTAATCAGTTCATGTATTCCAGACAGCACAGCTATTAATACAGTTACTACTTCTCAGTCTTCCTGATATACACCGACCTTGTTATTTTAACAATAGCTGGAAGAATCATTTTGACCTCACTTGAATTAATATTTTAATATAAACTTCATGGGTTCAAATACTGCCTTTACCTCTTTGCCTAGTAGCTAAGCAACAAAAACAATTTAAATAACCCATCTGAGCATCAATTTATCCATCAGTAAAATGAGGATAACAAAAGACATTACATAAAGACTAAACAAAAAAATAGTAGAAAGCATATAATACATATTAAGCTAGTAATGGAAATAGTGGTCATAACTTCTAATTTAAAGAATAAACCCAATGATATATTTTAGGCCCAATAATTGTTTCCTTGGATTTGAGGTGAAATTTTTCTTTTTCAATTTTCAAGGTTCTATTTCTTTAGTGTTAATGGTAATATTAATGAGGGAACAATATAGAATGGTGGTAGTTTACTGGTCTTTTCTCTATTAATGAAATAATGCTTATTTCTTATAACTACTGGAGGATGGTTTCTGCTTATCTCATATTCTTCGGCTTTGTTAGCGCATGAATATATGGTTTTTCAGCTTGGCCAGATCAACAGTCTAATTTCTGGCGTTAAATGTTGTCAATGTTTTGTAGGTTTTTATTATGTATGCTGTTACTGTTTTTCCTCACAAGTCATAGCATGTCTTTCTGTGAAGCTGGCAGTTCCCATTGATTGAATCACTCAAATATAATACCAAATGAATATGTGTGCTGCTGTGTGCTTGAAACAAAAACTGTAGACATATATTCACATTTCTTTCCTTTCTCAGCTTTGGTTTAAAATTGCCCAGTGGTCCTGAATACAACAGAAAGGGTCTCTACTCTATTAAGGTACCAAGAAACCAGGATTATTGCCATCTTTCTGTTGCTGATAAGGAGAGACCTTTAGAACAGAAAATAAGTATCATAGAGCTGCCATATGACCAATCTAAGATTAGTTCCAGTTTCCTTTTCCCTTAATCCCAGTTGCAGGGCCTTTTGGGATGACATCTATATTCTCACCTCACAGGGCTTGCAGGCTGTGGGATTGGCTGTAAGGGGCATCTCTCAGTAATCACAGACTGGTTTCTCTTTCAGAAGTAGAGTGTTGGAAGGTAAGTATTAGCATTACTAGTATATACTTCCCAGTTAATCTGAACTGGTGGAATCCATCCTTTTTTTTTTTTTTTAGCTTTTATAAAGGGTGTGTGAAATGTCTTTATGCTTACTGAACACACAGTTAAAGACAAAATACATAAAAATATCCATTGGAGCCCACAGACCTCACATGAACTCCAACATTCTACCTTTAGACTATCAGTAAATGCTTTATATGCATATTTCACAGTTTTCATGATTATACTTACCAGAGTTCTATCACCAAATAAGTTTACAAAGTCATGTCACAAAGCATTTGGCAAAGTTCCTTTACTATTGCTTTCCTCCCCATCTCCTTCTTAATTACTGTGCAAAGAATATCATCTTTAAAAAATGGTGAGTGAAACCTGAAAATGTACTTGAGTTTAAAATTAATATACAAGTTTGGTGCCTTTGAAGAGATACTTAGTTGATTTCCAGATTTCAATCAGCTCAGAGCCTTGTGCCCATCCCAACCTGAAGAATAGCATCCAGTCAGGCAAGGCAGGGGAGCACCAACGTTTGTGATTCACATTAAATCTCATATATCAGAATTGTTCTTTCTCGGACAAACTTAGATAGAGTTCTTAACATGCAAAAAAAATATGCCTGTGATTAAGCAGAATGTCACCAAATTCATCATGATAACTTAGCCCGGGAGGCTGATCTCTCAGAGCATTGTTTAAATTTTCCTATTTTACTGATATTTACAAATGCAATACATAATGTTTACATTGATCTTGAGTATTTTGCGCATATACATGTCATGGCAAAATTACAAATCATTCCCCTTTCTCTTTTCTGGACAAGGGAGGGTCTCTCAGTACATATTTACACTTGCCTTTTTTTCAGTTCAAAAGAGGCTGTTTTGCCAATTTTTAGTTCTAAGGAAGATTAGGTACAACAAATTAATGGGTGGAGATTGATATTTGCAGGCCCATCGAGAGCACAAGGATTTTCTGGTCAGTCAAGAAGAAATGTTACACAAAAACGAGAACAGACCTAACTTGATCCATAATCTCACCTGGGGCAGTTTGTTGTTGATACAAGCAGCCACTCATGACTCAAGCTCCAAAACATTGCATGGATGTTTATTATAGAAAATCATAATTTACACCTATGATGATTAACTTATGCATATAGGGTGTCACAAAAATATGTTCAGTATATTCAGCATAAGAAGATAAAAATTTCTAATATGTATTTAGGAACTATTTCTATTTGAAACACTTCATATTTAGTTGTAGATTTGATATTTAATGCGTGAACACAAAAGTAAACAGAACACTAATGTGCAGAAAATATGTATTCTCTGGAGGCTTTCTACTGTTGTGGTGTTATTAAAAATAACTATTTTTTAATAGTACTGATACGTACAAACTGGCTGGTACCCTCCACAACTCCATTTCCAGTCACAAACAAAGCCAAGGACCTTCTATAGCCACACTTCTAATCCACAATCCAAAAAACACTTGAGAGCTCCGTTTCCTAGCCAGCCTTTCCAAATCCACCAGCTCTGGTCTGATGTCCCCAATCACTTCCTGCTGATTTGTGTCCCACTGGCCTGCTGAGCTCTTAACTCTGGCATCAGCCCTGCAGATAAGAAGCTCATAACTGCATAACAGCCACAAACTCTCAATTTCTAGTGGCTAGGTTTAAAAAGTAAAATAAAATGGAAAATAAACGTGCTAATGTATTGTTTTTAACTCAACATACAGAAAACAGTCACCCTAAACATAGAGATATTTTCATTTTTACAATAACTGAGTCTTTTGTGTATTTTACACTTATATCACATCATATTTGCAGGAGCTATATGTTAAGTGCTCCATGTCTACAGGTGGCTAGACAGCTATGATATTAGATAGCCCAGCTCCAGAGTCCCTGGACCGCAATCACTCCCAGTGCCTGGAACTCCAACACTGGCTGGAACAGCAAATTCCCTGTTAGTCTCTTAGGGGATTGGGTCCAGTGTCCCAAAAGATTACTCTTTAGAGGCTCTTTATATGCATTAGCATGTATCTAATAATATAATTTTAAAACTTCACTATTTATACATTTTCTACCAAAACACTTGTAAATCCTTTTAAGTAAATAGAAAATGCATCAATATGCCCATTTTCTATATAAAGAGACTGAGGTTTAGAAAATTTTAATAACTTATTCAAGAATTTCCAACAAAAATAATAATTCAATGGAATCTTTATGATTTTAATGTATAATTTTTTCTATCATTTCTTTTTACTCTTTAAAACAATGTAACTATTTATTTTTAAATTCGAATTCCCAGACTGCAAACATTTGACCAGTGTTCACCCAATTCAGCTTTTGAGCAATGATATTGAATACATACACACACACACACACACACACACACACACACACACACACACACACATATATATATACATACATCATCAATCCATAGATATCAAGGACAATAAAAGAGAAACTATATGAAATACATGGCCAAAAGGTTTTCTTTTTACACGTAAGCAAAACTAACACTTGGGCAATAGTTAAATCGCATCAAGAAACCCCAAAGACACATAAAAAGGAAATTCTTTGGAGAGTTTGCTTCTTATTTATTTTTTAAAAATGCACTGATCTAAAAAGAGAGGACAAGCTTGTTCAGTTATAGCTTTCATATAATTACCACAAACTCTAATGCAAATTAGACTGTAGGTCTGCTCAATGTACATTTCTGTGCTTGCCAAATTATGTTTGGCAATGTGGTCAAGCAAGAACAGATGCACACTGGGCCGAGTTTTCTTGGGCTGTTCAATAATTAGGAGGACCATGTATTATAATAAACCACATCCCCTTGGCTAAGATTTGGATGCAAATTGCACACTAATTCACTTCCAAGTTTTTTGGAAGCTCACCAGGAGAGATGAAAATCGGAGAAATATACTGTTTACTTCAGGAAAATTGTTTAAAACTAAGTATGGTTCATTTACAAAAGGTGTTAGGGAACTCCATAAGAAATACAACAATAGCTTTCCTCGGGTTCCACTGAGCAGGAATAAAGAAGGGTTAACATGTTCCTTTCAAGAGCTCTCTTGTATTACATGCCAATTCTAACCATCTCCTTATGAATGCTTTGGAAAAGTTCTAATTGATAATAAACAGCAATTTCCCATATCTGTAAAATATCACGTTACTTAAATGGAGGGTAAAATCAATTTAGTGAATGAGACTTTGTCAATATTTTCTGTGACTGACATTAGATGGCAGGCTGCCCCTTAGATCAGAAAGTAAATGGCTTGAATCTTTTATTTGCAAAGACAAAACATCCATCTTTTCAACAGGCGGGTCTTAAGAATTTAACAACTGAAAATTTATAATAGTAATCCAACGAATTCAAAATGAGACAGAAATTCTCTCCAGGATGTCGCTTGATCTTTCTCCTTTTGCCCAATCTTTCACCTTTGCTCAATCCTTCACCTTTCTCCATCCTCTTAGTTATAATTTTTGTTGCTTGGGTACAATACCCAACATCCACAATTTAAGGGAGGAAAGGTTTATTTTAGTTTCATGAGTTCTCAGTCTCTGTCATGGGTTACTGGCAATGGCAGGTAGGGTCTGATGGATAACAGCTGCTCAGAACGTCATTAAGCTTAAGGATACGGATGGGATCTCTAGAAGAATCCAGGGCAAGAGTATATGTCCTTCCTGGCCACAAGACCATAATCCTCCCCTCCCAACCAGGTGTCACCTCCTAACAGCACATGAAATACACTGATAATCTGCAATATTCAAATACATGAGACTTTGGGGGAACATTTCCGATTCAAACCATATAATGCATGGATATTAGTTTCCTATTAGTCCTACCAATCTCACCTCACAGTCTGCATATCCTACACCCAAGCTTCTGCAGTGCCCTTCAGAGCATCCTGGACCTAGGACCTGAAAACAAGCTGTTGACCATGTCATGCATTTGGACTAAACTCTTCAGTCTCTGATGCTAGCAACCCCTTCAAAATTTATAGTAAATCACTTCTTTTAATCAATTTCTTCACACATGATGCACTCAGCCCCCTAGAATCAGTCTTCTGGTCAGTTTATGCAAATGGTGAGTATAGGTTTCAATAATGAACTCCTAAGTACAATAAATAATCTTCTTTTGCATGTTTATTTTGAGAAAAATCATAATTATTATGAAGTATCCAGAAATAAGACATCCCAGATGCCTTTAGCTCAGTTTTCCTCTACTGTAACATCTTGTATAGCTGTAATAGACTGCCATAACCAAGAAACTGACATGACAAAATCCACTGGCCTTATTTATGTCATGAATTCTATATGTTTTCAATTATATTTATGTTTATATATAATTCTATGAAGTTTTGTTCCTTGTGTAGATTCAGGTGACCACAATAGCAATATAGGTACAAAACTGTTCATCATAAAAATTCCTGATGTTATCCTTCATGGCCACAGCAACCACTATCTCAGATCTTCTCCTTGACCAATTAAATCAGTAATCCCTTCTTCATTTCTATAATTTTGTCATTTAGGAATGTAATGTAAGTAAAGTCATGCAGCTTACAACCTTGGGCGTAGCTCCATTCACTCAGCATAACCCTTTGGAGGTCCATCCAGATCACTGCCCATGTCAGTAGGCATGTCTCATGGGAAGAACGCTGCACAGCTTCCTTAATCATTCATCCACTGAAGAACAGTTTAGTTACTTGCAGGTTTGGGTCACTAAAGCCAGGATCTGGACATGTATTTTTGCATGTCTAGAGTAAGTGGTCAAGCGTGTATCTGCTAGGTCACTGGTAAACACAGGTATAGCTTCATAAAAAACTGTTATTCTTTACAAGACTGGCTGTATCATTTTACATCTGTGCAAACAATATGCAAAAGATTCAATGTTTCCATACCTACTAGGATTTAGAGTCAGCGCTGTTTTTCACTTCCGGCATTCTGCTAGAAATATGTAATAACTCATATTTTAGATTTGATTTTGAGCACCTATTCACATGTTTATTTACCAACTGACATGTTCTTCACTGAAATATCTGTTCATATTTTTTCCCATTTTCTTTTTAGTACATTAGCATTTTCATAGGTTGAGTCTTCAAACTTCTTCCCAGATTCTAGAAATAAGTTCTAGTCAAATATATGGTTGCATATATTTTCTTCAATCTGTTTCTTGTATTCTCATCTTCTTAACAAAGATTTTTGGTAGAGGAAAAGTTTTAAAGATTGATAAGGTCCAACTCATCAATTTTTCTCCCCACAAATTATGCTTTTGGTGTCTAGTATAAGTGACCATTTTCATTATGACCATTAATTGTATAATAATTTTATTTCTCAAACATATGGCACAAAATTCAAATTATCTAAGAAGACATATAAAATCTGTAATATATGTTTATAAAGAGCAAATGCAAATGACCTTTAAACTTAAACATCAGCAAGCTTCATTTTTCAAGCACCAAAAGTTAAGAAATACATCCAGGATGTACAATAACACATTTTAATTACATGATTTACAGAATATTTGTATATGATTGATTACCCCATTCAACGATATGTATAATTTTGGGTGGGAGTAGTCCACAATGCATACCTGAAATGAATTGTTTTTTTGTTCACCTAATATTTTGAATGACTGCTTTTTTGGAATACCTCTCACTTACTTGAATTCAAAAACCCTAAAAATGCAAGCTTATACTGGCTCTTGAACCAGTGAATTTTCTTTATTATTATACATTTTTCAGGAGATGTAAAGTTATAACTTCTAGTTTTTCTCCAAGTCAGTTCTTAATTCATTAATGATAAAGGATGACATCTAGTTTTATGGTAGAGGACAGTTGGTGACAGGTATCAAGTAATAGAATGATTTGTGTATTAGCTTGGTTTCTTTCAAAAGACAGAATTTACAGATTTTATCACTAAAAGGTCTATTAGGAAGGCTTACAAATCCAAGGATCAGGATGGTACAATATAGCTGTTCAGCCATGAAGCAGATCTCCTGTCCGGGACTGCGGAACAGCAGGTGAAATGAGTCTGCTGTAGATTTCTGGTGAGGACTGAAGCCTAAAGATCGGTTACTGAAAAGCAGCAACAGGCAGATAGGCACAAGTCGAGACTGGAGCGAATCTGTGCTGATGATCTGCGATGTGTAGCCAGTCGGCATCTGTAGACAACTGTGAAGGCGAGAGCTTTCCCAGAGAAAGAGCTGTAACCATCTTCCTTCTTCCTTCTTTTTATACCGTTGGAGTTCCAGTCGGCCCTCCCACATCTGGGTGGGTATTCTTTTCTTATTGGCCAGCCCACAAATCACCCACACTCTAATCCAGACCAGTGTTTGATCCCTGATCTAGGATGGTTGACAAATCCTAATCCTAATGGAAGTGTGGTTCCTAACTCCCTCAAGTTGACATAATCCTTTTAATAGACACAATTTGTAACAAAGACAATTCATATATATGATTTAATGAACTGTTTAAGTAGATATTGTTGAAATCACCAACTTGACATAAAGTTGAGAAGTAGGATGGCTCCCGGAAAGATTCAGTCATGCTAGATAATATAATTATGCAAAAGAATAAAACATAAAATTGACTACAAGTAAATATAAAGCAATATGAAATAGTAGAAAAGTTCTAAATTATATGTTATCATCTTTGGGTTCTGTTGACACAAAACACAATTCTTACCTCGAAGAGATTAAGAGATAGTTTATCCTCAACCCAGTGACTAATGGTCTGGGTCATGTTCCAACTAATTTGCAGTTACATGCAGTATTTATAATTACTGAACAAAAGAATGTCATAAATTAAAGCACATGTTAGAAAAGCACTCATCAGCATATCAGGTAGATAGATTTATCTGAAGTAGGGAATCCAGGGCTATCCTCCTTGGATTCTGCCTGACTACATTCTTAGCTCTCAGGTTACTGGAAAACTAGGGGGTGAGTGCTTTTACATTTCAAAAGAGTGACTTAGTAGTCATAGGAATGTGTATCTGGCACAGAGGAGAAATGACAATGTTGCCATAAAGGTGGGAAAAAACAGACCCAAGATGAGTTGGCTGTGAAATATTCCATTCTCTCCACTAATCTAATCAGGCAATCTACCCTGGCAGGATCCTTGATGTAGATGGAGTGGGGTTTTTTTGTTTTGTTTTTTGTTTTTTGTTTTCTGAGAACTTTCTTTCCCAGTTTTAAATCATTAAAATCACTCAAGAACAGAGACATCATTATGAGTAGATCAATCAAATTACAAGAAGAGCTCTTTAAAGTGAATGGGACCTTTGATTATTCAATGACAAAATAATAATGTGGAAGATGTTTTGATAGTAAGTACATTACCATATAATTAAATAAAATTAGTATTCTTGTCTATCAATGACTAATTGCAAAAGAATTTAATAATCATATTGTTAAAATAGTTAATATTAGAATAATATTTAATATTACATTTGATCATAGTCTTAACTTATTTGCAAATATTTAAAGGAAAATACTCCAAGAACTTTCTACAAGTAACCACAACCCATTCTATGTTAATATGGTTACTTTGAAGAACATACATTTAACCATACAGACTAGAGAAACTGAGAAAGCTTGTCCGCAGATATGTCAAAGAGACAGAGAAGCAAGGCAAAGAAAAAGTAGAACCTCTGTGGCTGAAGGTTATGAATGCCTTATCCCTAAGGAATAGTTAGATTCTAAGTTGTGTGATATGCCCTTTTATTCTTTTTTGCATTAAAAATTATAATATTAAGCCATGGTTAACTAGTAGATAATGAATTTCCTCTACTTCCATAAACAATTAGCAAACCAAAGATTTAATAAAGACACACATTGAACAACAAGCATTGGTCAGTGATTCCTGAAAAAAAGAAACAGAAATATTGATCTCAAGCAATGCCTGAGCTCACAGCTTACACAGGTTTTCAAGGTCACTGCAGAGGGGAACCTAAACTATCTATCATCAGTTTAAGAGACTGAATTCCAAGTTTTGAGGACCACAGTGCTATCATTTTGAATTCTAAGTACTAGAGATAGACGAGGCTGTTTTTAAGAGGAGGAATGCTGGGCAGCTTCAGAAAGATTCCTTTTGAGTCCCTGGCTGAGTTCTGATCTCCACAAAAGTCTAACAAGAATAGTGTTCTACAAGTGAGGCCATGAAAAGAAACACCACAAAAGAAAGAACAGATCAATCACTCAATGCCACACTGTTCCAAATACAGGTGTTATTTTCAACCATGGTAAAAAGACCTCCTTGTGCGAGAGGCATGAAAGGGAATTCTCACAAGGTGATTGTCACTGTAACCTCAGGTCATTAGATTAAAGAATAACTGAAACTTTTTGAGAAGAAATTTTCAAAGATAAAATTTTGTCTAACCAATTTAACAGAATCTCATAACTGAACTATCAGATAGAAGAAGTATTACCCTAAAAAATCCACAAAACAATCCCAAACCAGATGTGATGGCACCTAATCAAACATTAATAAATATGAAAAGAAGTAGAAAATACAGCTGAAATCAAAGAGAGAAAAGACAATTACTAAAAATATAGTAAAATTACACAGATAATACAATCAGTAAAAAAAAAAAAGGTTAAACCAGGAAAGCATATTCCATATGTTAAAGAAGACAAGCAAAAGCATGGACATGTTGGGAAGAGAATGGCAGACAATAGGGTTAAAAGACAACTTCTAAGGATGAGAAAACAATATAAACAAGACAAAATTATATCAAATGTGATTGTGTAAAACAAGCCCAACAGGGAAAATGTTAATGAACTTGACAATACAGCAATATGTTATACAAGGTAATACACATAGAGAGTGAAATTAAAAAAATGAAAGTAGAGCACCAGTGCATTGTGAGAAAATTTTCAAGAATGTTAACATGAAGATAAGTCAAGTTTCAGAAAGATAGGACAAAAACTATTTGAAATAATAATGCATGATAAGATTTAAGTTTCATGATACTATAAATTCACAAATCTAAAAATTCAAAAAGTTAAACCCAAAGAATAATAAGAGCATATGGTGATATTAATGTAAACTAGAAGAAAAATAACCAGAGAAACAAAAGACATATTACATACAAATGGAAAAAATAATAGCAGCCTTTTCATAAGAAGCAATCAAAGCCTGGAAACCAAGAAAAACATCTTTGAAGTACAAAGAGAAAATTACTGTCTGCTTAAAATTTTATACCCAACAAAAATACCTCTTAAAATGTGAGTAAAATAAAGATTTATTCAGAGCTGCAGGTTTAGTTCAGGGTTTAAGACACTTGCAGGCAAGCACAAGACACTGGGTTTTACTCCTCAGGACCACATAAGCCAGGCACCCTGGTGGACGTCTGTAATGTCAGCACTTGCATGGTTAGGCAGGAGGATTGCCATGAGTCTGAGGCCAGTCTAGTCTACATAGTAAGTACAGGATCAGCCTGGACAACAGAGCCACACTCCGTCTCAGAAGAAGACTTACATTTACAAAAGCTGAAAGAATTCACTCTTGAAGAGGGATGATACAGGACAGATTAAAGATGTTTTTAGGGCAGAAGGAAAATAAAATTAGATGGAAATATGAATCGACGCAAAGAAATAAGGATTAGTAATGAGAAATAGGTGAAAATGTAATTAGTAAAGAATTTTCACTTTTTATTTCCTTATGGCAAAAATAATACCCATATATTATGGGGCTTGTAGATTCAGAAGTAAATTTTATAACAAGAATAGTAGAAAAAAAGATATGAGAAGTAAAATGAAAAGACAAGATTGTTAAATTTCTCATATAATAAGGAAACTGATAAATATCAATATTTAAGACAGGGATAAACTAGAAGAATATAACGTAAACTATGGAGTTATACAACTATACAAAAATAAAATGAAGTACAACTGATATGTCAATAATAGAGTTAACACTGGAGTATTTAGAAAAACTAATCTGACAAGAAAAATAAAAGAAAAAAGTGGGACAAAGAGAAGATGGGTAAAATGCAGAAGACACCAAAATACGCATCATCAGAACAATGGAAGCATAAATTGTGCTATTTATACACAGTAAAATACTACTCATCTATAAAGACAGATAGGTTGGAGGCTTTTGTAGGTAAATGGAGGCAACTTGAGACTATCATGTTTAATTAAGTGAGTCAGAAGCAGAAGGTAAAATATCGAATGGTTTCTCTGATATGAGAAAGCCAGATGACAGTTATTTCATAGAACCTAATGTGGGGAATAATGGCAACTGGAGAGGAGGGAGAGGGAGTGGGAGGGTCGAAAGGGAAGGATTTGTAACTTTGCCATGACATCAATACTCACACTGTGTCCTTAGCTATACAGTGATACACTCCTATAACTTTAGTGATGGTTTTATCCATATATGTGTAAGTCAAAACTGATCAAACTGTATACTTTAACTATGGACGGTTTAATGTGCTTTAATTATGCCTCAATAAATTTGACAAATAAGCCCTGAAGGTAGAAAAAGAAAGAATATAATGTAATTTAAGGTAGCCTTAACATGAAACTAATTAGAAATAAACTTGCAAATATTCTAAGTAAAAAGCATATATTGTTAAATTACAGGAAAAAGAACCAAAGAATGTCAAAATCTTTTTTTTTTTTTTTTGAGACAGGGTCTCGCTCTGTGGTCCAGGCTGGTCCTGAACTCACTACGGAGCCCAGGCTGGCCTTGGACTCAGGGCAATACTCCTGCCTCTGCCTCCTGAGTGCTGGGATTACAAGTGTGCACCACCTAGCCCAGTTTATGTGGTGCTGGGGAATCAAACTTGGGTACTTACTTAGCACTTGACTTAGTGCTTGCTAAGCAAGCGCTTTAACTGCTAAGCCATCCCTCCAGCCTCAATGTCAAAATCTTTAAACTTACACTGTTTAAAAGAAATCCAATTGACATATACAGATAAAAATATCTTACAAGTAAAATGATCCAGAATAGATATGTCACGAAAACATTAGGCTCAAGTAAGACGTAACCACATTCATATTAAGAAAAAATAGATCTGAAACCAAAATAATGCTGACAAGGACATGAAACAAATGAAAGCATATAGCCTGTTGATAAGAATATAAAGTAATACAACCAATATTAAATTTAGTATAGTTAGGCCTTTTGGTGCAGGCTTGTTATTGCAACATTTTAGGAGGATGAGGCAGGAGGATCAGAAGTTCCAAGTTCAGCCTGGGCAACTTAGTGACTTAGCAAGATCCTGTCTCAAAAATCAAAGAACTAAAAATTGGGCTGGGGATCAAGACTGGATTCAATACCTAGTAATCCTACCCCTCTCCCTCACCCCACCACTACCACCAAAAAAAAAAAAAAAAAAAAAAAAAAAATCAGAATGGAAGCTCCTCAAGAAATTAAAAACGTTAACTACCACATGAGACAGCTGGCCTACTCCTTGATATATACCCACAGGAAATGAAGTCAGCATACAAAAGAAATGCCTGCACACATCTGTATATGCAGAACTATTTACAGTAACACAGTTATGGACTTACAGTCTCTGTCATCTGCAGGGCGAGAGAAAGGAGAATTTAAAATACACACCTGCAAGTGGGACAGAGCCAGTGATGGAGGGACTGGTCAAAAAAAGATGACCCTGAAGAACATGGAATCAAAGCTGTGGCACCAACCCAAGGTCAAAGACAGGGAACTCACTATAGAGTCACAGGTGAGTCTACACTGGAAGGCTGCTGAAAGTGGGGACGAATACCCAAAGGCGATGGCGAAGCCCGGGGCACTTTCAGAACAAGAGTATTTCCTTCTCTCTTCTTTCATTCTGCTTAGGGTACAAGTCTATTGGCTGTTGCTGCCCACATCTGGGCGGGTCTTCTTCTTTTGGTTTGTTGGCCTCCATGTCAGCCTTCCATACACAAAACTGTGATTGACTGATCTACCCGGCACTTCTTAATTCATTCATGTTTACAACCCATGATTAACAAGCATACTATGTACTTATATAAAACCAGAATAAAATACCATAATGAATATTCTTTTCAAGTACAGGTAAAACATTAAGGAAGATAGAACATTTTGTGCCACAAAAATACAATAAAATCTAAAAGACAGAAAATATACAAAGTATGCTCTCTGCACTAATTAAATTCAAAATTAATAAAAAGTTTAATATCCCTAAATATTTGAAATTGAATCACTCTGCGGTCTCAGAATAAATCACATAATACATTAGAAAACAGTGGAATTGCATGCAAAAGGAAAGACAACACACAAATTGTAAAATGCAGATAAAGCAGTACTTAGAGGAAAGATTTTAATTTTAAAAATGAGGAAAATTTGAAGAAAAATATGAAGAAATCAGAAAACAAGTTAGCATTTAAACTTGTTTAGAAAGCAAATTTAACTGAAGTAGAAGAAATTAAAGATGAGAGTAGAAGTGAAATAAACAGAAAACAATACTGAATATCATTAATATCAAAAGCTGCTTCTTTGAAAAAGACGAGTTTGAAAAACCTCAGATCAGAAGATCAGTGAAAAAAGAGAAGACGTAAAAGGCTATTATCACTATTGAGAGAGGAGTTTACTGTAGAATCTAAGTCATTGAAAGAATGAGATAATTTTATGAGGTATATGCTTTTACTTTTGATAGGCAAAGAAAAATGAAAAAAAAACTCTCAGAATGACATAAATTACTGAAACTTTCTCAAGTAAAACAGATAAGCTGAGTATTTCTTACTGAGATTTGAATCTCATCCCCAGGATATGTCATCAGGTATATATAAATAATGTAAAATCAAAAAAATTCTGGTCCCAAGCATTTTTGAAAAAGTGATAGTGTAACAGTGAAATACGGAACACATTAGGCAGTTACTTAGGTTTCATATTCACATACCATAAATTTCAGCCATTCAAATTCTAGGTATTTACCCAGAGAATCCAATGTTCACAAAGACTTACGTATAAATGTTAGCAATAACTTTATCCACAGTATTGTGAACTAGAAACACCCCAATATCCATCAATGGATAAAGAAGAAACAGATCTTGATGTATCCATACAACAAAATACTACTAAGTAATAAAATTAGCTAAATTGTTCCTACTTGCAACAACATAGATAAGCCTTGAATTATGTTTTATGAAATAAGTCAAAAAGAGTAATATTTCATTTTACAATTACACTAAATTCTAAAGCAGATAAATTATTATGACAGAAAGCAGGTAAGTGAGAGGGTGGGAAGGGGAAAGGGAGGTGATATGTCAATTAAAATTTAAAAAATTTAAAAAGAGAAAGTAAGTGAGTTATCTAGGTCAGGAGAAAGGGATCAACTGCAAAGGCATGCAATTTTATTATTTCTCCATACATATTTATGATAACATGATGTTTACATTGGATTTGAGTATTTGTGCACACATATATCACATCAAAGTTATAATCCTTTCCCTTCCACAACCTCTTTTGGACCCTCCCACTGCTTCACCTTCCCCCCAATTCCCTCTATCATCCCATTTGGTTCTATAATATAAAAGCATAAAATTTTAAAAGATGATAATAGCATCTTGATTGAGAAGATACTTTATGAGTAAATAAGTCAAAACTGATCAAATTATATATATGTTTATGTGATATATATATATATATATATATATATATATATATATATATGTCACATGTATGTAGTTCATTGTACCTAGATTATCCCTCTATATATATATGAAAATAAGTAACAGGAGGAAACAGAAAAGTAAAGAAAATTTTGAAACTCAGTTGAATATCTTATAAAAATTTGAAGTACTTGAGAATAAATTTATGAAAATACTTAAGACATTTAGACTGAGAACTATCTATAAAATATTAAAATAAGTGAAAGATGTTTCAAATAAATGCTCTACACTATTTTCATGTATCAAAACAATCAATATTAACATGAAAACTTCCCTCAAATTAATATATTCAATGCAAACCCATTCAACATGTTTTATTTTGAGATTGGCAGATTTTAAAATATGTATGAAAATGTAAGACTTAGAATGTCCAGAACAATTTTGCAAAAAAATAAAAGAAGCTAAAAGAATTCTACTGCCAAAATGTAGCATTTATTAAAAGGATTTTTATGACAATATTTAATCAAAATCTTGGTGTAAAACAGATTAATAGAACACAAACTCACGAACAGACCTACATATATATGGCCTATGATGTTTTATAAACATGCTAAGGCAATTTCATGTAAAAATTTAAATTCCAATGTGTTAAGACAATAGGCAAGTCAACGTTAATATGCCAAAAAGGACCATAACTTGAACTCTTACCTTTATATACAATTAATTTGAAATCAGTCATAGAATGAAATTTTTAAATGACAACTATAAAGTTTTTAGAAGAAAACAGAAAATTTTTGTCACCTTCTGTCAGACAAGATTACCTAAATAAGACTAAATATTTAGATATAAAGTCATCAAATCTTACATTAACATTTAAAAGCCTCTTTATTTTTTCAAAAAGCACTTAAAGATACCCAAGGGCAAGTTGGGTCTTACTCCAGATCTACAAAATCAGAATCTCCAGAGATGACTTTGTGTCATTCTGAGTCATAGTTAATGAGAATTATTGCCTCAAGTTTTCTTAAGAACTAGGCAGATAGACTGGAAGTTTGTAAATAAATGGAGACAACTTGAGACCATCGTGCTCAGTGAAATGAGTCAAACTCAGAAGGCTAAATATCATGTTGTTTCTCTAATATGACAAACTTATAACACAGGAATTTTATTACAACAAATGGTATGATATTGGGTGTGATACTGGAAGTTAGGGGGCATGAGAGAGGGTGGAAGAAGAACAAAAGGGGAAGGAGAAGGAATTGTAATGTTGACATGATGTATATGTGCACAAAATACTCAAGCCCAATGTAACCATTGTGTGTCTATATCATCTATCTATCTGTCTATCTATCTAAATGGGGGGACTAGGGAATTTTGTTGGATATTGGTGGCCTTCTTACAGGCCCAATGAATAGTCTCAGAGAAAACATAAAATAAAAAATTTCTACAGGAAATACGAAAATTGGACGTCAAAAGATTATGAGATAGATTGATGTTGTAATGAAAGTTTCTAAATAAAGTCCAGGAGATTTCTGCTGTTTACAAGGATAACTTAGCTTTCAAGAGATAAGATGACCCTAAACCACAGGAAGATAGTCTGGGGAAACTTATTTTTCCAGTGTAACATGGTGGAGAGCCTTTATAACAGCAGCTTGAAAGTCCATTTCTCAAGAGACACCTATTCACAAGTTTGGTGTCAAGAAAAGTCCCTGTACAAACATAATTGCTTTGTATCTAAATAATATTTCTCAGATACATTAAACAATTGTAGATAAAGATCAACTTTAGCTGTTATAGGAATGTTTAAAAAGTTGAGAATGTATTTAAATTGTATATTCATCCTGAATTTCTGCAAACAAATATTGGAAATTTGGATGTACACATATGAAGGAATATCACATTTAAGAATAGATTCCTCACTTAAAAAATAGAAATTCACATTCATCAAATTTCACTTTTGCAAATTTGCTAACCTGGTTTATCTAATGGCAGTAATTATGATTTAATTGTATCTTCAGGCTTATCTCTTTGTACTTGAAATATGGGGAAATTATTTTTAATAAAAATGCCTTACTTTACTTTACCCACAATTATCTTCACTGGAAATTGTAATTTTTCATTTAGTTGCAAATCAGATTATTAATTAATAGCAGAGATTAAAATCTTCATTAAATTATAATCCTTGTGGAGGTTATTCAGATTCCTCTACTATTTAAGGAGTCTTTGTTCTTAAACTGTCGCAATCCCTTGGTCGCTTTTGAAACAGAACACCACACAAAAAAAGGAATCATTATTGTTGCTCATTCTTGCTGCCTTTTTTCCCCATGACTACAGGGATCCAAATTATTAATTCTTTATTGAATTAGTCATTAAAAGTGTCGCCAACATGGAATTGGAAAGAGAAAACAATCCTGTGTAGAACACTGAGCACAAATCCTCAAATTAGCTCTAATAATTAAGGCATCTTATGAAGGGCTTCAATGACAGGATAAACTCATCTGTCCCTAGCAGAGGCTCCTATCAATTACCCTCAGCATGAGAAGCCACTACACAACAAAGGGAATTGAAATACAGAGGCTGCTGGTCCTGGCAATGCCTGCTACTGGTCAAAGGCAGCCTCTCCAGTGTTATCTTTGCGCTGAGTGGTTTAAAATAAGTTAAATACCAACAGGGGGTTAATTCGAAATCAATTTGATTCTATTTCTAAATTAATGCTTTTTAAAGTCTGCTTTTATAATTTCTGCTTATCAAAGATTGCCCTTCTGGTATAAGAACTGAGCCAAGACTCAGTTATCAAATAGTATGAAGGGTTCTGTTAATTAGATAGTTTATCTGTGATGAGTTGTTGACATTGAGATGATGTGTGTTAAATAATTTTAAAATATTCGGTGGGGCACTAACTTGATGGCTTGGAGCATTATTCTTCCATTTTTCAGACCCTGCTTTGAGTCACGCTAGAATCTCTTAGTAAAAATGGATGTAAATGATGGAGCACATTTCTCAAGTACAGAATCATTTGTATCTCAAAATTATACATAGGGGAGAATTAATCTTCTGGCGAACTTTATTACGCTGCTGTAGACCTTTCTAACTAATTCAGCCTCTTTGCATGTTGGTTGGTCTTTAACTGCTCAGTACTGACTGCCAGGAAATTCATCACTGCTGTTATTAAACACAATTCTCAGGATTTGCTCTTTTCATAGTGTTTCTTGTAAAAGCTTTTTTGGTGATTTTTCCGCTGGCTTCTTTTTCTACTTCTATCCACACAGGGCAACCCAGGAGAAATCTCAGAGACTGAAAGATTTTTTTTTCTCATGTAGGTAAATTAAAACTCCAGCTGCTAAGGGTTTTTTCTTTCTGTCTGTCAATTTTCTTTTTCAAGTTATGGTCTATAAAGGCAGAGGCCAAGAACAGTCCACAGGGAATGGCTTGCAGCCATAGAACAAGCTGGTATCTTTGTGTTTTCTAGAGGAAAAAATATTGGATACCAATCTTTAACATCAGAAAAGCTGCTAATTAATAAGTCCATAAATCCATTAAAGAACAAATAATTCTTTATTATCTTCCAGGTTTCAACTAAAGCTCTCATTTAAATACTGATTTTATTTACAAATTTGTTTCTTTACATTTCTGTTATTTTCTTTCCTCTATCATTTTGTAGAAGACACAAAATACCAGAATAACTGTGTCTCCAAGAACTGGCAGTCCTACAGCTCTATTGTTTAATTAACAGCTCTACTGTCTTAAACCAGCAAATACAAGACTTAAAGAGAAGGAGATGACTCTTTCAGGTAGTGACGTGCTCTGTTCAGGTCACCAGGCTCACAAGAATCCTGACTGCATACCCAGTAGGATGTGTCCTCAGGCAGCTTGACTGCCCGTCTTACAATCCCGATTTGTCAAACACGGATTAGAATTCATAAATATCCTTGCCCTCTCTCATACAATGATTCTTTTCACCCAAACAATCTCTCTGCTGAAAGAATAAGAATGTAGCAAGTAGCCATTTGAAGCGACGTTGTTCTTTTTTTTTTTTAACCAAATGAGATTTTCAAGAAAATTATCAACACAGAAAGAACACTGAATATCAGGTAAAAGAAAAAAAAATACTTAACCAAGTATGGGCACTTCATGCTAGTCACAGCTGTGCCACTAACAACTTAGTAATCATCAAGAGGTGAAGAAATAGAACCTGTGGAGGCTAAAGAATGAAATCAAAACTGCGAAATTTGATTTGTCTCCATCTCTCAGTATAAAATGCCACAATTCTATAACGTGATTCAAAGCCCACCAAAAAGAATACCTGGAAATGCCCTAGTAGTTATCACCTCTCCTCTTTCATTCCTGATGGAGGTATGTTGCTCCAGCCTATGCTATCCCAAACCATCAACTCAGAAGTAAAACACGCTCTTAGGGACACTAAATGCCTGTTATAACTACATGTAACATTTTGAATCTGTAACATGTGAGGTCTCACGATAGCAATCTCCTTTGTGCTCACCTTAAGAGTTAAGGATTATAAAGAAAATTGTTCCATAGATTTCTTTTCTTCTTCTTCTGGATTTATTCCATCCATTTGTTGACATTTCTTGACCCAGAATATAACTGAAGTAGTCAACAAAAATCAACATTCTACTAAAACTATAAAGCTTAGTGGTATGACCATTAGCAAGTGTTTCTTCTCTTTCTGAAAATGTTTCTAGCCTCGCTAGGGTTCCTATTATAATGGAATTTTTTGCAAACCAACCACAGTGTCTACAAGCTTGTAATAGCCATGCATCCTAGCCTGTTAGCAGAAGAAATAGTTTCATTTAATATGTCTTGAGCTTTGTTCCAGTTAAGAAAATTGAAAGAACCAAGTCTCAAAGGGGGAGAAAAACATTGCCAAAAAAAAAGGTAGTAGGAAGGATATTTTCCAGATTTTAATGATTTAGCAATAAAAAAAGAAATAGAATGTTTTTCTCCTAAAACATTAAGTACTGGACACTACCCAAGGTAAGACTGCAAAAGCAGATGGTGTAACCATTCATTACAGAGAGCCAGTCTCCTGCTTTTTTCTGCAGCCTTGGAACGAGCTAGCAACTTCTTATTTAGGACACTGACCCCACTCACCCCACCCCTAGCTAGATGATCATTTTTGCAAACCCTATTTTGGAGAAGTAGCATGTTCCAATAGCATTTGTTTTAAACCACAATGTAAAATATGTAGGCTCTGTTCCCAATTTCTTCATGGCCCCAATATGCTACCTGGGCCAACTCTTCAATCAATCTCTCTTAGAGTTTTTGTTTCAGTTTCTTTCTCATTGGTAAAGAATAAATGGCAATACTTGCATACACTGACATATGGATTAATAATCACGATCTTATATCTAGAACATAGTGCTCATAGATAAAGCCTTTTTAATGAATAAATAAAATATCTGTACTTCTAATTTTCATCTATAGAGTTCCTGGACCATAACAACTAACTAACTTCCCTTAGTCTTCAACATAACAATTCCATTTTGAAATAGTAAACCAGAAGGGAGTTAAGGGAATTTCTTTAGGCCATAGTCCAAGTATAAAAAATAACTTTTTTTGTTCAACATAAGTAATTCATTTTAAATCTCCCCAAACCGAAAGATTTCCACTGCCAATCCCTTAAATATGTATAGCACCTACCAATCATGTGGAAAAATCTGAAATACTCATGAAATAAAAAAATAAACCCTAGGCTATAATTTAAACCCAAAAAGCCCAGGAATCTTAGCACTGTGCTTGCAGAATAGACGCTCTTTTTGTTTTCATGTTGTGCCCCAGTGCATGGCGCATAATAGAGACTGAAGAGTGAGGCCTTGTACTGGACAGATGATGAATTATTATCAGTGTCTGAAATTAGGCAGCACCAAGAAGATGGGAAGCTGAGTGAAGCAAGTCATCTGTAGGTGTAGTAGAAAGACACAAGGAATTGGAAACAAGGTATGCGCCGTGTGCTGAAGAAGGTGGGAACTAAGAAAGGTTTCCTAGCTTCTGTTTTCGAAGTCTCAGTGAAACAAGAGACAGAAGGGAAAGGAAGACAGGTTGGTGGGTGAGGAGTTCAAAATCATATTTCACAAACCCAAAAAATCCTCATGGAATATAGAAGAGTTATTTGATAAGCAACTGGACATAGATATTTAAGTGAAACAGAGACACATATGACTTGGAGTTCATCATGTATAAGATAACAGAAATAGTATCAATACATAAGATCAGAGAGTGATGATTAATTTTACAGGCCAACTTGACCGAGTTATGGAAAATCGAGACAACTGACAATGCAGCATTTGTGGGTAAATTTCTGAGGACATTTTAGGCTGGCATTTCAGTCAGTGGACTAGGTAGGATATATACACTCTCAACAATGCCATGTAATCCATGGAGGACCTGAGTAGAACAAAAAAGTGAAGGAAATGCAAATTCACTCTTGAGCTGGAAAATCCATCTGCTGGCCTTGGATATTAGAATTTAAGGTCCTCCGGTTGGAGGCACGGCTCAGTGGTGAAAGGACTTGCCTAGCCAGGACAAGGTCCTGGGTTCAATTTCCCAGCACCATACAAACTGGGTGTGGGGTCACATGACAATAATCCCAGCTCTGGAGAGGCAGAGGCAGGAGGATTTCTTGAGTTTGAGGAAAGCCTGAGCTGCATGGTAAAACCCTGTCTCAAAAAAAGAGCTTCTCCATTTTGTGGGCTCAAAATTTGTACCTGAAGCCTCTCAGATTCTCACACCTTGGTTCCTGACTGAAAATTACACCACCAGCTCCCATGTATCTCAAGTTTTCAGATGTAGACTAAATTATAGCACCAACTTTTCTAACTGTATCACTTGCATATGGCACATTTGGTCACTGTTGGCCTTCATAGTCATAAGACATATGAATCAAATGTCATAATAAATCCTCTATCTACCTACTAGCTGTGTCCTTAGACAAATACAACTAACACACCCAAAGAATACATAAAAAACACTACATTTGTCTCTTGGTGTCTACAGAAACGTAGTTCTAGACAACTCAAATGTGTCACAATCTGTGCATGCTGAAAATCTCTTATACAAAATGGAACAGTCTTTGCACCTAAGCTACACAACCCCTCTTATATACCATGCTTTTTGTCATTTCTAGATTACTTAAAATAGCTAATACAATGTTAGTGCTATGTAAATAATTGTTATACTATACTTTTAAGAAACAGAGGCAAAGAAAAGGAGAATACATACTTGGTACAGATGCTTTTTTCAAGTATTTTCAATCTATAGCTGGTTGAAGCCATGAATACCCACAGATAAGGAGTGCTGATTATGTAATAATGTACTTTGAAGTCCAGTGTGTGATGCTTCAGATTTTGTCTTTTTTTCCCCCAAGGCTATTTTATCTATTCAGGGTCTTTAGTGGTCATCAGTAGTTTTATATGATTTTTTTCAAATTTCTGTGCAAACTGTCATGGAATTCTGTATATTTAATTATGTTGAATTGGTATATGGGTATTTTGACCATGTATAAGAGTATCTTTTTTATTTTTTTCCTTTTCTTGTAGTACTAGAATTGAATGATTTATTTCTCTACCATTATTTTTATTTTTTTATTCTAACACAAAGTCTAAGTTCCTGGATGTGCAGGCTAGGATTGAACTTGTGATTCTCCTGCCTCAGCCCCCCAGAATGCTAGAATTATATGTACGTGCTACCCATGCCTGGTTTGACATCTTTCCATTTATTTGTGCTTCCTTTCATTTCTCTCATCAACATTTTATGGTTCTCAGTGTGTAGATCTTTTACTTCCTCAGTTATGTTTCTCCTAAGTATTTTATTCTTGACAATACTATAATAGATGTATTGTTTTCTTCCCTTTTATTTTCAGATAAATCATTGTTGGTACAAAGAAATGCAGCTAATTTTGTACATAGAGTTTTCTACCCTGAAATTTTATCATATTTTTTATTTGTTCTAATAGTTTTTGTTTGTTTGTTGAGTGCATAGGTTTTTTTTTCATGTAAGACAATGTCATCTTCAAGTAGATATTTCACTTCATCTTTTACAACTTACATGTTTTTTTTACCTTATTTTTTTAGCACATCTAGTACCACATTGAACCAAAGTAGTGAAAGCTGGCATCATTTCTTTGTATTGGATCTTAGAGGAAAAGCTTTTTTGCTTTCCATTGACATGATGTTAGCCATGGGTTTTTCTGTAAATGGCCTTTATACCATTGAGAAAATTTTCTTCAATATCTATTTTGCTTCTATACCTAGAAAACTCTGAAATATTGTCATCATGAAAATATATTGAACTTTGTCAAATCCTTTTTATGAATTTGCTATTATGATTTTTATACTTTTTACCAATGTAGCACATCACATTTATTTATTTGCTCATATCTAGTATATTTTTGAATAGTGAGGGGAGGGTATTAAATTTTTACTTTGTCAAGAACATTGTAAGTGCACATCAGTATCCATGTACAAGGCATCATCAAGGTTATCTCATAGAAGTGGAAGACAGGTACTTCAACCTAAAAAGATATGGAGAATACTCTCAAAATGAAGGGCAATCTTTCCAAATCACCAATTCAGGAATACAAAAGACTCACTACAAAATGGCTTAATCACGAAATAATACCATTTAAAGAATACTGAGGCAGTGTTGATCCTAGTGAAAAGAGGATACTAAAAGCTATTACCCAGGATATATTCCTATTTGAGTGTTCATCACAAAAAGGCACCCACAAAAGTGATTGATAAGAAGCATTCGGAGAAGAGGACGATAAAACTAGGGAGAAGTGGTGTCCTAAAATCCAAGAAAAGAAAATACTGAAGGAGGAGTAAGTATATGACCACAGCTCAGGTGCTACTGAAATATCAAAAGAATCTTTTACAAAGAGTATGCTGATTCTCTAACAAAAAAAATGTTTCATACTGAAATAATCTTAGAACTTCACTTCACGTATGACTGGGATAACAAAACAAATTTTGTTGTGGCTGCTACAATCAAGTCAATAAGCATTTATTGAGCACTAAGCACACCAAGATAAATTTAATAGATCCCCAGAGAGATTAAAAATTAGTAACATACACCCTGCCTTCAAGAGAATAATAATCTCAGAAGAGAGAAACAAGGGGAACATAAAAAAAAAAACTATAGAATATCTCTCAAGAAGAAGCACAATGGTAAACAAGCACTTAGAAAGGTGTCCAACATTATGAGCCATTCAGGGAATCTAAATCAAACAACAGGATACCACTTCACACATATTGAGGTGGCTGGCATTAAAACACACACAATCATAAACACTTGCATAGAAAATATGACAAATTTTGGTGAGAATAGAAAAAATATAATGTGAGGTATTTCTATTGTTGCATTTGAATAAATAAATTCATTAAGAATCTAGAAGGTATAAAAGCAGTTTCTTCCCTAGCTGAATCTCTGACAAAAAGCCAGTACTATCAACCCCTTGATTGTAGCCTTGTAAGAAACAAAGCTAAGGATCCAGGTAAAGCCATGTCTTAACTCACATCTTTTACCATAAACCAAATTCAAATGAAAATGGATAAAAGATCAAGACAGAATGGCTACACTGAACTTGTTGGAAGAAAAAATAGGTAAAACCCTTGAAGATAAAAGCAAAGGCAAGGGCTTTCTCAGTAAAATGCCCAAAGCAAATGAGATAATGCCAAGAACCAACAAATGAAATCATATCAAATCAAAAAGCTTCTGTACAGCAAAGGAAACAACAGAATAAAGAGGAAACTGATGGAAAAAATTTTGCCAGCTGCTCTTCTAATGAAGGACTATTATCAAGAATATACAAAAATAAAAAATATCCTTGCAAATAAAAGACTCAGTCAAAAATGGGCATCAGAAATGAATAAACAGTTTTCAAAAAAGTCCACATGACCAATAAATACATGAAAATGTTCAGCATCTTTAACCATCAGAGAAATGCAAATCAAAACAGCACAGTACTTTCATCTAACGTCAGTTAGAATGGATGCTATTAAAAACTCATAAAACACAAAAACTGAAGAGATTATAAGGACAAAACTCTTTATGGAGAATCTCAAAAAAACCCTGAAAATACAAATGCCATTTGGCTCAGCTATACCTCTTCTGAATATCTTCCCAAAAGAATTAAAGTGATACATGCATATCCATGTTAATAGTGGCACAATTTATAATAGACAAACCTCAAAAGAAGGCAGTATGTCCAACAACACATGAATACATAAAGGAGATGTTTTATATATATATATATATATATATATATATATATATATATATATATATATATATATATATATAGACACACACACACACACACACACACACACACACACACACACACACACACAAAAACTAAGTACGACTCTGCCATAAAGGAAGACAAATTCAAAGCATTCTTAGGAAAATAAATGCACCTTAAGACCATTATGCTTAGCAAAATGAATCAGACACAGAACGTTAACTATTGTAGGGTTTCTCTAATATGAGAAAACCAAACCATAAAAACTAAAAGAGAAATGGAAGAGAAAAAGAAGACAGACTTTGTGGAGAGGAAAATAGGATATGGGGGAGTTTGAAGGGCTGGGAAGTAGAAAGGGATACTATATGTAAATGAAAGAAAGAAAAATAGATAAGAGTCTTACAGGAAAAAAAACACACTGTTTAAAATATGACGCACAGTTACACAAACGAGAACAACATCAACCAAGCATGTAAATCTGTGGTCCTTTTTACTCCATGTTCAGGGAAGAAGAAGTAGTAGAAACTTGTCATTTAATTACCAGTTAGAGAGCTAAGGCATAGTTATATTTTCTTATTCTTTCAATGGTGGAAAGTCAAGAAGTCTATCAAGAAGAGTAGCATGCTATGTAGCAAGTAGACAAGAAGTTTCAAATTTCCTAAATCCACAGGTTTCCTCAACTCAATGACAAAAGCGATATTTTTGTACTCTACTCTGTCTTTGAATTTTGGGACCACATTTTAAACTACTATCAATCATTTTCACATAATCAAAATAAAATTTTCTACAAAAAATGAAAATCTGCTGGTCCAGACACTTCCATCCCTTTGAATTGCTGCTACTAAGCCAGAAAAGCTTTTAAGACCACATCAAATCAACACCTCCAGGGTCATAGCAGGTTTCTGGCCTGACTGGTGAGGCATTTTCTTCAGCAGCCAGCATGTCTCCTTTTACAACTTTCCTCATTGTGTCTTCTACTTATATTTCTGCTTTATCCCGCTAGTTAGTGCGCTGACTGACTGTTCACCAATTTCTCAACCTTTCAGCCTGGCTCTGTTATGGCTCTAATCTTTCCTACCTCTGATTCTGATACTCTGAAAATGAGTGTCTAGGTAATATCCCATGTTTCCTAGAACTTGACCTCATTTCCCCTTGGCAAAGTTCATTCTTCTAAATAGGATCCAGATATAGACAACTGAGGAAAAAGGAAAAAGATGCTCAGAAAGGAGAGTCATGCAAATAACTTTATACCTAATTTATAATTTTGCAAAATTCTGTGTGATTAAGTTATTTACAGAGCACACAGTTAGACTCTCTTTAACTTCAAATATCTAATTTCTTTCCACAGTAGTAGCAGTGGAAAATAATTACAAAGAAAATTCTTACTTTCTTTAAATCATTTCAACATTTACCAAGGAACTTTTACACAAAGTGCTTTGCAAAGCACTGTTAGTGTCCCCAAATGAGTAGACCTTGTGACTTCTGCTGCATTGCAAGAAGGAAGAGGAGCATTTACAAAAGTATGATATAAGTGACAAGGAATAGTACTATGACTGAAGTGCAGAGAGATAAAAGGGAAATATAAGATTGGAACAATGGAGAAAGTTGAGAGAAGAGTTGAGACAGCTGGCTTGTGCTCTACTCCTTTCTCACCAACACAAAGATGCTGTTAGTAGAATAAGGCAGCGATTCAGCCTAACGTCCTTGTAAATACTATAGATGGATTTCTGGAACAACACACCATGCAGAATTACTCTGGTTTAGGGTTGTCTAGAATAAACAAGTTTACAGCATGTGAATTTATACAGCAGAGCTCCCTAAAGAATGTGTCATGAACTACATAAATCTGGAGCATGAAGTGGAGTTGTTTCTTAATTTAAATACTACCTACTGAGGGGGAGGGGGGGGGTGACCTGTAGTTCTCATTGGACATTTTGTAATTATTCTCAGCTAAAGAGTACTTGTCCACAAAAACGGGTACGTAGGAAGTTTTATGGTTGCCCAGTCTTTTCTCTGTCTTGGCCTATGTCTTTTGAATACTTGTACCCTTCAGGACAGTTGTAAAACTTGACAGTACATAAAGTTTCTGATCTGTACGTGTATCACTTGCCAATCTGATTTGAAATGAGCTTTGAGATGTATGGGGTATTTTAAAAGGCAGAGGTGAGCACACTGGTACTTTAAGCAGACAAGAGAAAAAAGGAAGAGAGAAAAATGCATGAAAACACCAGATATATATTCAGTCCAACACACATCTTCAACTTTGGCTGCAATATACAATATATCTAAGAAAGATGCTATAGAAGGTAGAGCTAAAGAAGTAAGTTGATGCCTTTAGATCCCACATGAGGACCTTAGGATACACGATGAAGAGTCAGTGAAGTGTTTTTTTACAAAAAGAAGTATAAAATCAAAGTGGAGCACCAATGGACTTCTCCAGAGGCCATATGAAGATTATTTGGAGGCTTGGAATACTTACCCAGATTTAAGCATAAAAGAATTAGCTCAAAGACACTCAAATGAGGTCCATGCACTTGGATGAATCAACTGGCATGGTCCAGTGTTGTCCTTGAAGTGCTCACTGTTTGCTTTGGGTTTTTTTTTTTAACCAGCTACAATGCTTTATATTCATTTTGATGATGATTTTCAAATGTATATTTAGAGCCCACTACATAGTCCTATTTTAATTGAATATTATCACAAATTTCAGTGCTGTTTTCTGTTATAGTTTAAATAATACTGAAATGGACAAATAAACAATTCAAAGAAACTTCAAATGTGAGTTTACATTCACTGTAAAGGCCAACAGTTTTTACTCAATTCAGTTTTATTTGGGTGGGGGGGAGTATATCATCTCAAAAAAAGTTGAGGCATCCAGTCCAAAAGTACATCAATGAATATTCCCCTTTGGTTCTCTTGACTTCTTCTACTCTTCTCCATTCTGTCTTGTGTGTGTGATCTTCACCAAGAAAATCCTTGCATTCTGGCTTCTCAATGGGTTTAGTACACTGTGGTTCAGTCACTTACTTTTCTCGATTCCTGCAAGATGACGGCATACTTCAACAAAGAGACAACTTCTCTAAGTTGTTCTTCTCTGTATGGTTGAGATCACAAATGTCCTCCAAGCAGATCACTGAGTTGAAGGTTTAGCTGACAAATGATGGGCATTTGAGAAATGATAGCATCATGAAGGCTCAACTCTGACCAAGTGGAATAAATGACACTATCGGGAGGTGATGGAAATCATAGGAGCTTGATCCTCGATGGAGAAAATAGGTCACCAGAGGCCTGCCACCTGAGAGACCATATCTTCCACAAGACCCTGGTCTTCTCTAGTACTTTCCCTCTGTCTGTGCTTCCTGAGTGCCATGAGCCACGTAGCTTTCCTCCAGCTCACCCTTCTGTGATGTGATTTCTGCTTTGTCTCAGAGCTAACCACATGGAGCCAATGACCATAGACTGAAACTGGCTGAAACTGTCAGCCAATGTAAACCTTTACCCCTTCAAGTTCATTTATGTCAGGTATTTTGTCACAATGATGAAAAGCTGATTAACTGCAGCGACTTTCTCCAGTTTCTGATCATTTGTTCTTCCTTTGCCTCCACAGCCTCATAAGTAATAATGGGTCTTCACTATTACCATTCCTCAGCTCTCTGCAGTAGCTGCCAAGCCTATCTAAATATTCATACATATTTCCTTTATTAAACGCTTTTCACATAGTCCTTAAATGCCATTCATTTTCTGCCATGACTCATCTGCTACAATGAAACTCGATAGTCACCACCTGTACTCATATCCCAAGTAACAATTTGGTTCAGCCAAGTCACAGCATCTATCATGTCAAAATGTATTTTTCTGAATCTTATTAATTTTAGTTTCTTTTGTGTTCAACTTACAATGTTTTATTTTATAGTTGCAACTTAGCTGTATAGTTGTATCTGAGTTGAGAACTAGTTTTGTACAAATATACATTTCAGTAAATTAGTGATAAGGCTAAATTCAGTTAAAACTAAGATCTTTGTGATATCAGGCTACCTATAAACAATGTTAGAGTCACCAATCTCACTTATTGCTTCCAACACAGATACATAATAAAAGCATAATAAAAGGTGACCATATGGGAAGTGGATCAATTGGTGATGAGTGTGTACCAAAAGCCAAGCAGTTTTCAGCTCCATGGGAATCTAAGGCCTACACGAACCATTACAGATTTTCATAAATGCTAACCTTCAACACCTAGGTTGAGAAGTACTTACAAAATTTGCAAGTAAAGCTGACAAAATAAATTGGTGACTAGACACACCCCTCGATTCTAAACATGCAGCAAGCATTAAAAATAAACCCACATAAGCCATATTTTAAAGGAAGAAGTACTTCTATGAATCATAAATTCATTAATTAGACCAGACTCACATGGTTTTCCTAGAATTCAGGTTTGGAATCAGACTGGAAAAATGAATTGAACTTGAAAAACAAAGTAAAATAGATTTAAAAATATGCAGGGCTAACCTTGTAACTTGTAGCCAAAGGCTAGGGCAACTTTTGCTGATTGATACTTAGGACTAAAGAAGGCCTCTGGTAGAGAAAACTAGAAAGGGAGCAGCAAACCAAAAAACTTTCTTTTGGCTGAATGAATGAATCTCAAATACCATTCTGGTCATAGCTTTGAATCATCACTGGGGTAGAGGCTGAAGCAGGGGAGGGAGGTGGCACGTGGCATGAGAGTTAGGGTACACAAAACTAAGCTGAAGTAACAGGTGAACACAAAATATCATCAAATTTACTGAATAATTATCCTTAACAGCTTTCTCAATCAGTGACTGGAAATCTGAGATGATTCATATAGCACTTTTATTCAACTCAGCATGATTTGTATCCACTGGTGAGTTCAGTGCTTTCAACATCGTTAATTTATTAGAGATGATATAAACTAGTGAATTACCCCAAAATAAATCCAATTTTAGAAAATGTAACAAAATCTATGAATATTTATTGACCAAAAACTCAGGTAGATTCAGGTGCATATGAGTCACAAGTCCAGAGCGAGAAAGAAAAAAAAAATTCTTATTCAAAATAAGTTTGCATGTCAATATAAGGACTAAATATAAGAAGGACTAAAAATGTATAAGAATATTTAAAAAATCAGAAGTTCTTTCATGTGACCTAATTTCACTGAAAAGACTTAAAATTTTATAATAAATGTGCTTTACATGTTTATAAAGATAAATGGGCTAGTGATTCTACTTAAAATTAACTATGAAAGTTGAATAAAATGTGTATAAAAATTAATCATAAGAAATACAGCCATTAAAATAAATGCAATTGTTAAATGAAACTAAATATAATTGCAGATAAGACTTGGTATATACTTGATATACCAGAAGAGAAAAAGTCTTCAGAACAGTAGAGTCAAGCTTGGTATCAAGTGAGTGGCTGTGCTTCACTTCGAAAAAAATATAATTTTTTGTTTGTTTTTTTTTTATTCCTTCAATCTAATTTATTTTCCGAAAGTTTAAAGAGGATAGTTTGACCTGATTTCCAATATGCAGTCTTCTAAATTATTTTGTATTAGTCCAGATAGTGACTCTGCATTTCCCCATTCATAGAAATTATTTATGTTTTTGATATTACAAAGGAGTGTTATATTTCTTTTGGTGGGGAAAATGATGTTCAATCTTTGTCCAATTTTCCTCTTGCATCACAGAATTACACACCTACACACAAATACACAAACACACACACATACATACATACATAATACTTACATTCACACCTATTCATATGCACAATTAAAATGAGATTTTACCTATATTACTAGATACCTATAATTCAAAAGTATAACAAATTTCAAGAGGTAACCCAATTGCTTCACAGTGACATATTATTCAAATTTACTTTGCCATCTATAAGAGATAAAATAAAAGAAAATCTCATGAGATTCCTGTTCTGAATTAGCTTGTGAAGAAGGGAGTATTTTATGGTCAGCAAAAGTGGGAAATGCTATTTATTATTGGCCATTTTGATCTTTACTTACCATAATATTTTAAGGTCAGTAATATCAGATGTTAAATGCTTGGATTTTTTATTCTTGTCATAGTGGGCTTAAGAACTAAAAAGGAAAAACCCTTAGGAAGGTTTCTTCATAATTTCTGCTTGATGGAAGGATAAAACAATTGCAATGAATTCTTATATAGCTAACTATAACTACCAGCCAATAAGCCTGTTGCTTGGTGATAATGATTACAAGAAGGAAAATGTTATTGCAGAAAAATATTCATTAAATAAAATTTCCATAGCAAGATCATTCTTTAGTAAAGAATCTCACTGATAATTTGTTACACAGAACATCTTCTGAAAAATAACACTTTTTTTTTTTCCTATCATATGTGAAGCCCAGTTTGTGGGACTGCAGTCAATGGTCAGTCTCTTATAACTCTGCCATCTGCGTCATGAGAAAAATGCAAAAAAAAAAAAAAAAGAAAGCAAATAATAGAGCACATAAAAGAAATAGAAGTCCATGCATGACAGTATAAAATATATGGAAAACATGGTTACAAAGAAGACTTAGTTTTTTAAAAAAAATTTTGGACTGATTTCATGATGTTGGAAAGAAAATTGGTTTCAACAAATTTTAATTCATCTTTGCTTCAGATAGTTCTTACTTAATATAGATCAGAGTTGGAATTTCAAGGGTCTATAAGATAACTCATTGTTCTTATAGGCATCGATGAGGTTCTATTAGTTCTTACTATTTAAATTCAACACTTTCTGAGTGTTACAATCTGAGAATCTGTAACCATGTAACAGGAAAGCAAGTACCAGATTATATTTTCCATGAATCAACTCAAGTCATTTTGATAAAATTCTGTAAAATGCAGCCTCTGTCTATAGATCAGGTTCAAGGAGCACAGTGAGATGACAATATCCCTGGTCAATAAGCTACCATGTTACAATGAGCCACTATGTATCATCCATGTTACATGCTACTCCCAAGTACGGCATGTGCAACAGGGGAGCCCAGAATGAAACTAGAAGCAAATCTACACTCAAGTCATAAAAGTTCAGCAAATTTTGAAGAGACATCTCAAGTTTTAGGAAGAGACGGCTGGGCATCTGAAAAGACATGGAGTCCAGAGTATGACACAAACAAAAGAGGAGCAACAGAAAACATTGTCCTGCAACTTAGGAGAAATTTTTCCCATATGCTTTAAATTTCTTTATAACGCAAAATAATCAAGGTAGGCACAGAAAAAAACATATAATAAAAATGATATTCTTAGTGTTAAATTAACAGTGACAAAATATATAACAGCATATTTCATTTCTATGAAAGGTCAAAGTGTGTTCACTTAGTCCATTTTGGAGTTTGTATTTAATTATGCTGTTTGGCTCCAGTTTCATGGAAAGTAAGGTATCATGTACAGATCCAAATTATGATCAAGAAATTCTTCAGTTCTTGTCTTTCCAGATGCAATTTATTACAAACACTACTATGGATTTGTCTTGTATGTGACTGTTTAATATGTCCAATTACATGTTATTTCAGTGACAGGCGAGTTTACCTGACCATGTAGCTCTAAACAAAGAATCATCAGCAGTAGAATTCATTTCAGAATGTGAAGAACAATGGAAAGGCCAGGTGATAATGTACAATTTCACCCGAGACAAGGTTTACTGTCTACATGTGATCAGAAACAAAATAAGCTTACTTACATGAATATGGGCTATTTTTCTAACTGAGCCTTAAGCTATTTCAACTTCAAGTTTCCTATTTTCAAAGACATTGCGTCTTAAGTGAAATGATGTATTTTAAACTACTACGTTGAATTGATCAATTTAAAAACATACTTACCTATGATGCATATCTGAAGCAAAAATCCATAAGAAAAAAGTATTGAAATTTATATAAAAGCGTTCCATTAGAATAATATTTGGGGATAAAATCAAATAGCTATTTTTTTCTAACCTATAAAAGTTTCAGACAGGAATAATTGAAGAAAAGAGCTCTGGCTCTCTTTGTCTTTTCTCTCCACAATCTCACCTTCTCTCTCTTCAGCTCAGGTTAGACTATCTTTTAATCAGGACTACCATTTTTCATAGTGAGGAATTGATTTCAAGTTGGTATTATTTAATTCAGGTAACAAGTTACAACAGTAGTATTCATATTACTCACTGTTAAGCAATAATTGCACATTTTACTAACAATACAAAAGACCTGTGCCCACTGGTCTTTAATTGCCCATCGGTTGGTAAGCCCTCCTTAACTACTTAGAAAAAGAAACATAAAATGTCTGCCTGTTAGCACATGAATGATGATGGAAAATCAGGGGGAAATACAGAGTTTGCTTTCCAAGTCCCATCTCCCCATCTGCTCCATCATTCCCCTTCCTCCTTGCTTCCTACCCCTATGAAGTGACAATTTTAACCCAGGTAAAGGAGGATATGTGCAAGGTAGGTGCTTTAGAGGGGTGAATATTTCTTTTAGTAGATAAGAATTAATGTTAGTAACTCTGACAATATCAGTGACTTCAAGTTGCTTCCAATAGAGGTCACATTATTAGATTGGCCACAGTGGCTCATGCCTGTAGTCCCAGCACCCTGGGAGATGGGAGACATGACAATCCAAGTTGGAGAGTGGCATGGGCAACTTAGTGGTACTCTATCTTAAAATGAAAATAATTAAAAAGGGTTGGAGTTGCAGTATCTCAGTGTGAAGTGCTTCAATCCCCAGTACAAAAAAAATGTAATTTTTTTTTCAAAAATAAGTTGCTCATTCAGACAACAAATACATAGGACTCTCAACAATGTAAACTAGTAAGAGTGCATCGTGCTTATTACTTCCATGTTTCTAGAAACTACATCTCAACAAGTTTTTAAAGATAGTTCTCAGTTTTTAAATGGTAGAGTGGCAGACTCACATCCTAAATACCCCACATTCTAAATTCAAAGAAATGACAGGGATGAGAGCCACTGTCTTTCTCCTAGGGCTACAGAGACAATCACTCCATGAGGCCACCACCATGCCACCTCTATCAACTTAGGAGAAAGACTGGGTTTGGGAGAGGAGGCACATTGTGTGGTAGACAGCAATTACTACAGAGCTGAGAATCAGGGTAGTTGTTTGCCTTGGAAAAGAAACAATGATGTATGGTAGATTTCTCTCCAGAGTATAGGAAGGTCTCTAAAAAATCATTCTCATTGATTGCCTTGATAGTCTAACCTGCCCCATTAAGTTAGCAACTGCTTACAATTTATTTCAAGATGTATAAGCTGCTCAGACAATGCTTAATGTGAATAAAGAATAACAACAAAAAGACGTGCAAAATAAGGCAGTGAAAAACCCTTGTTCTACTGTTAAATAAGGACCATAATCCACAATGTCCTATGTAGATCTGGGCATGTGCGGTCTCACTCATGTCAGTCCAAAAAGCCTGTCTAAAAGGGAAACCTGGACATAAGGAGCTGTCGAGTAGATGGCGTGCAAGAGGGACTTATTGAGAGAGGAGAGACAAAGGTCAATCTGGATCTATCATTCCAGGAGACCACAGAGAAGCACTTCCAGGCCCTCCAAGAAACCACAGCAAGATCATTTCCAGTTAATGTCACAGAGAGAACAACCTTGCTGAAGAAAAACATGTGAAGAGAACAAAGCATGTCCACCAGAGAGGTGCAAAAATGGGGGTGAGGGGAGCCATAAATCTAGCTGAGGCTTGAGGAAAAAGAGGAGGTTTTGAATTGAATGTGGGAATAAATCTGCAAAACACATAGGGCTCAGTGTTAACACTAGAAAGACTATTCTAGTAATTTAAGACTCGAAAGTCAGGAAAATAGAGGTAGTATCTCCGCAAAAATTAGAGATGTCAGCAGAGTACGCAGAAAAATATATTGAGTTCATATTTGTCTCTAAATGAATAAAGCTCATTCCAAATTTTTAATTTTTATTATATTAAAACAATTTTAAAGTAAGTCCCTGAAAACAATATCATGCTAACATACTAATATCATCTTCACAAATTTATTTTTAGGGTTTCTACATACATATATTTTATGTAGTTATACCCAAAATATAATTCAGATTTCATTTTTTCTGTATCATATTGGAGCATATTATAATCACCCATTTGAAAAGACATAGCACATTATTGTTGAATAACTTGTAATTATCTTTTCAAAATGCTTTTAATTTTTCATATATATCATAGTATAGCAATCATTCTTCATACATGAGGCTTTTATGACCTGAGTTTTTCCTCAGGATTACTGGTTAGAAATATTTCTCAAGGCTTTTAATATTATAAAATCAAAAAATTATTTCTAAAATTTTACAATTAAGCTATCAATAAACACACACACTGCATTCTCCACAGTCTCAATAGGATTATACAGTATCATGATTTTTTAAAGCTTTGATAATTTAGGAAATAAATAATAAAATGCCTGTATGATAGGTTTCTCATATTAGAAAAGCCAGGCAACATTTCACCTTCTGAGTGTGACTGACCTCACTAAGTATGATGGTTTCAAGTAGCACTCATTTAGCAACAAAAGCCCAAATTTATTTGTCCTTATAGAGAAGTAGGACTCCACTGTGTACACATATGAAATAAATGGGTGTGGCAGTGGGAACTGGGTGATGAGGGAGGACCAAAAGGAGGAGGGGAAGGATTATAATGCTGACATGATATATATGTACACAAAATACCCAAGCTCAATGTAACTATTGTGTATGGCATATAATAAAAATGGGGAGGGGGGGCAAAAAGAAATATAAAATAAATGTCTTCTTAAACCTCTTTGTCTTGGATTGCTTATAAAGAAATTCCTTTTGTGTTTACTGGTTTTACTTCCTCCTGGATAGACTGCCTCTTCATAGCCTCTACTCGCCTGCCTATTTTGAATCTACATGTCGTCCTGCATATGTAAATAAGCTTAGCTTCATTCTACATTAGGGCTCAGTTATTTTTCTAGTTCTAACCTCCCATACGGCAGGCATGTCCATGAGCACAGACACAAACATTCTACTGTCAGGATGAACTTCATGTACATAATTGTTTTTGCCTTCTAAATTATTCAAGAGCTCATTTGGGAGAAGTTCACCATTTAGTACATGATTCCCACTCAAGTAATCACATTCTGCTAATTGGGGCTATTCTTGTGATGGACCTACGGGATGGGATTCTTCCAGATGGAAAGTGTATCTTGGACAGTTAGGAACAAGGTGTGGGCAAATAAATTTTCTGCTCTATCTTGTCTCTTCACAACTGATTGAAAATGACCTATCTATATCTATTGTACATATCTTTATCTCTTATTCCTACTCTAAGAGAGAAGTATTGAGGTAGAGAACAAGTTTCCATGCAGACTTAAAGTGAGACTTGCACAGGGGATAATGGAATGGGAACAAGTGAATGTCCTAGAGATGGCCCCAACCCTTTCAACACCAAGGATTGGTTAGGTTGAAGACCATTTTCTAAAGGATGGGGTGGGGGGGGGGGGGGCTGCACTTGTTATGCAGTAGGTTGCTTAGCTTGAAAATGGTTAACAGCAGCACCAGTGGGGCAGGGATCAAAGCACTGCCTCCTCTCACTTTAGCAGCCACAATGGAGCACGCTAGAGACACGACTTTAGCAGCTCACTGACAAGGTGGAGCCTCGCTCACAGCTCCTCACCTGCCAGCTGCTCAACTGTCCCCATAGCCCATTCCTCCCAAGGCCATGAACAGGTCCCCATCTGGGGCCTGGGGGTTAGGGACCTTGTCCTAGAGCAAATACTAGTAGAGATGGTCAGGCTTACCTAGAGGCCCAGATGATTCTCTAAGTGTCAGATCATCAAGCAACAGAAGTAAAAAAAGGCTTGTGTGTGTTGCTGTGAAACCTTAGAATCTGAGCTTCTGCTCATGTGATTGAGGTATAAGTGTCCCTCAGAACCCTTCTCACAAGATCAAGGAAGTGGCGCTAGGATCTGTAGCTAGATTTCTTAGCCTGGCTCCCATGCAAAATCAACACTGCTGTAATGAGAAATCGATGAATATTTACCATAAGCCTTCACTGGTGCCAAGAATGTTAAGACTGCAGACAGAGAAAGAAATGTATAAAAGAAAGTAGAGTGGTGAGCAGTAATTACATAGAAAAGCTATGTATTTTAAAGGTGGAGACAAATTATTTTGAAGACTATACAAGCCTGGATACACACACAACATTCATGCACAACCTCAACAGCCTCGATTGTCTCATTCAAAAAAAAAAACTTACTCTACTCCTCCTTTGGTAGTTTCTTAAATTTATAAAGGATAAGGTTACACTTTACCTTTCTGCCAAATATCTCTCTGCCTTATATTTAAAAAAAAGGTTTGCCAAAATGAGAAACTTATTAAAGATTTAAATATCTTCAACACATAATCACTACTATATTGTTTGCATTCCTATGAACAAACCATGACATTGACATAGGTCATTTGCTAAAACTACCCTTGTTCCATCAGCAGATTGTCAAGCATTAAAGATATAAAAATTATTATTATGTTTATGCCCCTCTTGGTAAATAAATACAAGGTTCTCAGAAAGACAAGTGACCACTTGAGGGAATTAATAGCTAAGATTCCTCTGCTCAAGTTGGTCATGATGCTATATGACTGAATTCCCAGCTGTTTTGGACACTGAGTCAGTACAAACACAAGTTCATGACTAACCTGGGCAGTTTAGTGACATCCCATCTTAAAATTTAAAAAAATAAACAAAAAAGATTATTCAGGTATTTTTCCAGGCATGTATGAGATTCTGGGTTCAACCACAAGTACTACAAAAAAATTCCTCTGCTTAAAATTACCTGACTTAGACACTCTTTAAGTGGTGACAGCAACAGAGACTGAAATTTTGGCAATTACCCCACTAGACCGTAAATAGTCCCCAAGTGGGACAGCATAGAAAGACACTGTCAAGGATTCATATGTCAGTACTAAATTTTTATAATGTTTCTTAGAGAGCCCGGTATAAAAAGCATTCTGAAAGGATAAATGAGTAAGAAATTGGTACAGTAAATAGAATATTTAAGTTCACGGCAGCAGGAAGGCAATAACTTTTTTCCCCTAAGCCACAAATGCAAGACAAAAACCTATTTAGAAATCTTCACCTATTTGTTAAACTGTTCATGAAAATTGCAAGGTCTGGTTAATTTGATCATGAACAAAATGTCACTTAAATTGTTGCCCCTTAGAACTACCCTGAGTTTGAATTTATTTTTTCTTAAGAGTGAAAATAAAGGAGCCCGGCTTGGAGTTTGTGTCCTGGTATAAGCTAATTCCCTCCTTTAGCCCTAAAGCAAACACAGCTAGCTGCTTACCCAATATTCCTCCTTACTTTTGCTCTGTCAATAGGACTCTGGCTTTTTGGAAAGGCAGCAATCTGTCCAGCTAAAAATACTTGTTTTCCCAGACTCCCTTGCATCCTAATCAGGTGGCGCAGTCCTGCTCTATGAAATGTGAGCAGACATCTGTTGGGATTGATGGGAAAGCTGTCGCTTTCCTGATATAGTCACCATCCACTCCTGCCTCCCTCTTCACTCCTTTATCTTTCTTTTTTGTCTGCAGAAATATTAGCATAAGACATGGCGGGCAAGCATCTTTCTTGCAAACGTAAGATGCCAAGTTTGAGGGCAAAAGCCAATAAACTATGTCTGGCAGAACAGAATACTGAAAAGAATTTAGATTCCTGGTGGCATGAGTGAGCTGCCACACCTATCGTGTATCACCTACTCCTAAACTTTTCATGGCACGGGACACAGCCCGTCTGTCATGGTCACCATTGCAGTTGTATCTTAGTTGTAACTAAACACATCCTTAGCAGGTCCCCTCTCCGACCATACATGTGCATCGGATTGGAAAACCTCTTAGAAGATCTTTTGTTCAAAATCTCTTCAAGTTTTATTCTCTGGTTCTCTGTGCATATACAAATAAATAAATCCCACTGTGATAAATACACCACTCATTGAGAAATGGGTTGTTTCTATGACATAGCAAAAAACACTGATCTCTTTTTCCTAGTCAACAAATATGTATTCAGTGTCTTCTACATTCCAGTGACAAATATATAAAATGCACCTATTATTAGGGCTTATATTTAATTTCCACTATAAAATTTCTATCTTCTAGAAAATAGGCCCATTGACAGTAATATTGATTGAATATTTCATTCAACTGATTAGCCAGACATTCTACGGAATTCAAAGCATTTCTTACGCATAAAACTTCTAACAATAGTCAGGGAGCTCCCAGGAGGTGTTAGCAGGATAGTGTCCCAGGGAAAACAAAAAAAATCTCTGCACATGTAACTCCCAACCCATTTCCATATCATTGCTATGTATGTCTTTCATCTGCTTGTGACTGAGTTATGTTTTTTCAAATAAATGCCTAATCAGAAAATACAAAAAAAAAAAAAAAAAGAAAAGAAAAGAGTTTCTAAAACAGAACACATCAGTAAGGTCACTGACATTT
The DNA here is from genome assembly GCA_004027205.1 of Ctenodactylus gundi. Taxonomy (NCBI): domain Eukaryota; kingdom Metazoa; phylum Chordata; class Mammalia; order Rodentia; family Ctenodactylidae; genus Ctenodactylus; species Ctenodactylus gundi. Next base: position 87,535 of record PVKB01000213.1, on the reverse strand, counting down.
AAAAACAGAGGAGCCATCAATGAGTGCTGCAATACTCAAGTTAAGAAAACAAGTTTTGTTTGAGTAAAGTTTTTAGACATCAAAAGCATTGTTACTTTTCCTTTGAATTGATTTTAATTTTTACATTTGACTGATTAAAATAGTAGAGACAAGTAAGAAGCAATTCTTTCTGTTGCTCAATACAATGTACATGTATGCATATGTTCATGGTGGCGGGGGTGAATATTCTGAGAAGCAATCTTTTGCTAAGCAAAAGATTTAACCATTTAAGCTCCTGACCTCATGAAAGTTTTAATTACTTACTCCAAACTACCAGCAACATACTTCTTGAGACCAGCCATGGGGCGTTTCAGAGATGGAGTTTGAGGACTAGTATTTTGAGGCCAGGATTCTTTGTACATTTACGTAGGTACCAATTTTTACTTTGCTTTTTCCTCCTGGGGACACAGCATTCTAGTATTTTTCCTGGGTATTCCCTTTACTCCATAATGTATGGGCCCCTTACAAGGAGATGGCTGATTTGATAAGAGGCACCATGTATAATAACCTTGTGTAAATTATGAAGGACTAGAGTGCAACCCAGGCATAAAGTAAGTCATTCATGAATACAACTCAGAATGCATAAGGCTGGATGCAGCATATTTCCTTCCAGTTCAGCTTCCAGCTATGATTTAGATCTAATAGAAAACATGCTATTTGTTTGTCCTTTTATGGCCAATACACTCATGATAAATTATATGGCCTCTATAAGTATACTCGGGTTGAGTGCATTACTTGTTTGGTGACACCAGCTTGTCTTAGTCCAATAAAAAGTGTCAAAGGTGCCACAGTTGTAGTTGAACGTGAACTATGAATTGGGCACTTACATTTGATATAGACCTGTAGGTTTTTTATAAGACTATTAAATAGGTATATTAAATAGGTATGTACATAGTCTCACACCCTACATATATATGTTGTTTTAGAGCAGCCTGTAAGTCATGCTTGAAAACCATGCTGGTTCTACTTACCCTGAAGTCATAAATACTACTCAGATCATACTGTGCTAAATGCAAAACAACCATGAAATTTTTGTTAAAAAGCAAAAAAGTCAGAAGCAGAAGGTGAAACATCGAATGGTCTCTCTGATAGGAGAGACCCAGATCACAACTCCTTTGGAACTTAAGACAAAAGACAAAGTGAAAGAGGGGAGTAGGGTGGGGGAGGAGAAAGGGAGGGGTGGGTAGGGGGAGGACAAAAGGAGAGTGGGAAAGCCCTTGTCACCTTGACAAGATACAAATGTGCAGAAAATGCCCAACCTCATTGTAAACCTTGAATTTTGCACGTATACATATCAATAAAATATGGGGGGAAAAAAGCAAAAAAAAAATCTAATTTTGGTGATATCATAATTAAAACATACTAATACATCTTTATAAGATTTCATACAGTGGAAGGGTGAACAAGGGAAAGGGAAGGGGAATGTGAAGTTCATGCAATATATATATATATATATATGTACACAAAATTCTCAAACTCAACGTAACAGTTGTGTATTGCACCTGTACACTAATAAAAATGGCGGGGGACACATTTGAAGAAGCAAAAAAGAGATTTTCTACGAAGTCTAAACACAGGATAGATGTGAGAGGTAGATGTGCTATCCTTCCCTACTCTTCACACACAGAGGCCTGAAGACACACTCTCACTGGCAAAGTACCTTTGAAATCATGGGCATCATAGGATGAAGAGAGAGTCTAAAAATAACTTTCAAAATGAAAAAAATAAAAGTTTTTAAAAAGCAGTTCAATATGTTCCTCAACTCAATTTGACATATAAGATGTTAAACTTAGTTTTTTATTGGCTTAAAAAATACAAAATTTTGCTATTAACATGAAATGTCTGGTTGAAATACTTGTGAATGAACTTACTATCTTCCCTTGTAGCACTAACTACACTTACACACACACACACACACACACACACACACACACACACACACTCCTCATACCAACTGAACAAGACAGGTACACATCTAAGATAGTCTGATAAAAAATATTAATTGTTTAAATATAAATTATACAATCAAGAATGATGCATAAAAATGGAAAAGGTGGAACTTGTCCCTGCCCTTACTACTTAACAAATAACTTAGATTCTTTACATTGAACAAAACAGAATAAAATGAGCAATCAATAATTATGAGCTCAGAAGAGATAATGTGGTGGAATATTCTTCCTTAGCCAGTAAAATATCAAATCCTACATGAGGGACCAGATAATGCTGTCATGTTGTAGGCTATATTCTTTCTCTAGAGTACAAACATCTCTGTGATATTATTACTATTTTTTGTTAAGACTACGCATAATATTGTAACCATTTCTGTCGCTGTTTGACATGAGGCTGTCTCATCATACATGAGTCTACATCTGGGCTAAGATTTAGAGTGGATTGGGCCTGATATTGCTTGACAAAACCAAGCTTCTAAATATACAAATTTAGTTATGTTAACAGATTAATATGCTGAGCATTGAGAGTGCTGAAGTTCTGTTTCCCCTCACTCCTAGCATCAACATGCCCAAGGACAAAGGCAGAAATAATGGACCTTAACAATCAAGGTTAACATATGCAAATAAATATTCTTCCAATCAAGTTTCATAGAGAGAAAAATTATACGACTGTTTAAGTATTTCTGATAGATAAAAGTGGCAACAATGAAAATTTTCTCATTTGACAAGTGATTTACAGCTAAACAATGTCATTATTTAAATTCTTAAATCAATAAATAACTGGTTAAAAATAAAGGTTTATATGTTAACTGACAATGGCAATGTCCTCAAAATATTATCAAATATAGTCAAAACCACTTTTATGGGGGAATTAAAAATATACCTTCTGCATGCACTTTAAACTTTTACCGAGTTAATTCTCTCAGTTTTTCTACTATACCTATTAAATTTTGTTCTCATAAAAATCCCTCTAAGTGTGACTGTACTATTGTGTTGGAAACTCGGCAATTCAAACAGCAGCTCTAAAATCAAAATGTTGGTGTTCTATCTTCTTTAAGTTGCTTGTCCCTGACAGAGCTGATAGCTCCCTCCCTAGAGATGGGTCCAGCCCCAGAAACCTGTTAGTCGACACACTAGGAGGCAGCAGCCATGAAGGACTTCCTCCATGCCTTTCCACACTTCGCAAAGATTTCACTCCTAGGATACCACAGGGGTAATGGGGGAATCTGCTTGTTGTTCTCTTGCTTCTCACATTTTCATTTTCTTCAGAGGGGGGAAAACAATTTTTATGACTCTGATGCTGACAGGGTCAGCTAGGCTTTAAAAACTGGGTACTTTCCAATAATCAGATAACCCTTTTTCAGAAAATTCATGTTCAATATTGTAAGTAATAATGCCTATGCTGATGGTAAAAATAAAAACTATTTAATGGTGGGTGCTAAAGTTCAGTGATTTTCAGACTTCCAAAATTTTATAATCCTGAAAATTAATCAACAATAAAAAATTGGGAAACTGACATAGAGTTGCCAGCTTTTCATAGTCCCTCTTTTTATTTTCCCACATAAGATAATTTGCATAAACAATTACTATGCTTTATTACCTTTGTATCATGAGAAGACAACTTGACACCAAAGTAGTTGAAAGAATCACTGAATAAAATATACAGCCTTATTAAATAGAATAAATTTAGATTAATAAAACGCTCACTAGTCTTTTTTTCCAGCCCAATATAAATATTCTTACTGACTGGTACTGATATTTATTCAAGATGTAAGAATATTTCAAGTGATCAAAAAGATGCTATTTCTTTAGTTAGTGGTGAGTTCCCCATTCCATTCTCTTCTTACATATTCAATATTTTCTGAGTGCTCAGGAGGCCTAGAAAGTAGTTGATTACAATCATTCACTAAAATCTAGCTTCTCAGAATTTCAGTGACTTTTCAAAATTCACTCCCTGTCTTCAGTTTGTACACATATTAATTGGCTATCCCTTTATTGGCCTGGAATATCTGACACCCACAACATAAAGCCAGAGAGGCCTAACTTAGCTCACAGTTCACAGAAATCAGTCCACAGTCAACAGGCTCCGAAGCAGAAACATCACGGGCAAAGGGCAGGGCAGAGGAAAGCTCCTGTCCTCATTGCAGATAGGAAGCAGAGAGAAAAGACAGAAGCAAGGACGAACGCACACCCTCCAAAGTCACACCTCTATATTCTCCTATACTCAGCCCCACTTCCTAATAGCACATTTACTTAGGAACTCATGGATGAATCCACTCACTGATAGGAAGAACAGTCCCATGACTCAGTCACTTCTTGAAAGGTGCACTTCTGAACACATGACTTCTGGAGGACACTCGAGCTGTAAACAGTAACAGTAGAAAAGAAAATCAAGTTCACATGGAGCCCAATTTCTAAACCCCCGATGACTACTCTCAATTATAGGTGTTAACCTGCATCTCTGTATAGCCATAAGGTAGCCTTTCAATTTATGGCCAACATTTCAGTGTCTAATTATCATCAGAGTATTTATGTGTCATTTCATTTAAAGCTTAGTATAATCTTATGTTGTAAAAGTTAGCAGTCCCATTATACAGACAAGAATAGAAAATTTAGTATGTAACTAACTTGAGCTCACGCTGCTAGAGACTGGTGGAGCAGCCACTTAGTAAGAACATCTCCAAGTTCAATACACTTTATGCTTTACCTGACAGTTAGCAGGCTTTATTCAATGGCTCCCATTGGCGCAGAAACTTGATTAATGCTACAGACAAAGATAAAAGATATGTAAGAAAGGGTCCTATCCGCATGAAATTAAGAAAATACGGCAGTTGAAAAGACAGCAAGAGAAATATTCAGGGGTGGGAGCGATCCATTTTTTGTCTCTGTTTTCTCTGGAAATCCTTTTTTTTTTTCCAGCCCAATTTCTAAGATTATGACATGGAAATGAGAAAATAGAAAGGAAAAGACAGGGTTTTGCCAGCTGGGATCAGAGGAGTTGGAGACAGAGGCAAAAAAATGAGGGAAGGCTGGGATTTTGAAAGCTTTTCAAAGTTTACTAGTGAAATTCCAGTTCAGCCTGGAAGTGTAAGGCTTCAAAGAAAAAAGAGAAAGCTCTAGTGAAGTGTGGATTTGGACCAGCAATTTCACTTTGTTTAATAATCTACAACAAGTAGACATGAGTTAGGAATTCTATCAATGTTTGGATTTATTCATTTTATGTGACAGTGAAGACTTGGTGCAGAAGTGCCCCTGAGGGGCATGAAGGTTCCATCATAATTATAACCTTACATTACATTGATTAGCAGATTCAGCTTTTCTAATATTATAAAAACATTATCTTAGGAAATTCACTCAGGAATTTATTTCAAATATGTGAATAGGCTCAATAAAATTTTGTATTTGCCCAGGATTATGTAATTAGCAAAGTAATATGATCTTCATTACAACTTTAGTTTCCAGACTATACATTCTACCACTCTGAAGACCATACGAAATATGAGAAGATGCAAGTAAGTACAGGCAGTCCCATGCCTGGCATCCTTGGTCTCCATTAATAGTTGTTAAATGATTGAATAATTGAGTGTTAAAATGTGGGGTGTGAACTACATGGGCAGATGCTGTCAGGCAAGAGGAAGAGTCATCTCAAGAAAGGCCCTGATGGATGGCTGCGAACAATTTCATGGAAAAGAGAGGAGACCCCTCAGACGCAGAGAAAGATTTGGGGAAAGAAAATTGTTCGGGTAAACTATTACAATGCCTTTGACAGCCAGGTTGAGGGTCATAGAGCTGACATGAGAAGGAAAAGAGACACTAACAACTTTACCTGCTCTTTTACTAGAAGAGAAAATAGGGATAAAATCTACTTTAGTACGACTAATTTAGTGTCCACTGTCTAGTTCACACGTCCAGGAACATAGGGCAAGTCACTTGGATCTTTCCCAGACCCCTGGAATATCAACTCTGAACCCTTCGCATCTAGGTCCCAACTCCACATCATCCCCTCTATGTGATTAATTCTTCTGGTTACTGTCTAATCTACTATCTTTCTGGGTAAGAATTAGAACGTATGTCCTTACATTTTCATATGCTTGGGCCAAGTTCTCACTCAGTCTCCTCCCCTAGAGCTATCGCTGTGCTCAAGCCTCACTTACCCGTAGGGACAAAGCAAAAGAACCATATTGCCATTTGTCCCTGGCTGTATTTTCTTATCTCTCCTTTAGGTTCCTTTTTTCCTCTCCAGAGTGTCCTTTTCTGTGCATACATCCCAGCTCAAAAAAAAACAAGCAGCCTCATATTTCCTAGTAGGCCACTAGCTCTTGTAACCCTTCCTAGAAAATTAGTTTTCTGTCATTTGAAACCCACATTCTTCAGTGGGCTCATCTCAGCTACATGTCACCTGTCACAGAATTTGAGCAGATAAGGTAACTAATATTAAGGTATCAAAGTTTCCAAGCATCATAAGCAACTATCATGTAACCTTACTAAACTGATAATAATTCAATGTAAAACTAAATAAGGCAGCAGATTGTAAAATTAAGACCATTCATGTGAGTTAATATATAGTAATCCTTCCTTCTCTTCAGTTTCACTTTCCCCAATTTATTTTCCAATGATCTAACAATGTTCTATGAAAAATATCAGAAATGAATTCAGAAGTTTTATATTGGACACAGGTTTGAGGAGTGTGATGAAACCCCACACTGTCCCATTCCATCCTGCCCACAACACAAATTGTTCCTTTATCCAGCACATCAATACCATGTATCCATGTATGCTACCCAATCACTACAAACTATGAAATCAACAGTTACACTAAATCAGGCCAAGACTTAAAACTTCTGCTAGAAAATATTTCTGTACACTCCAATGATGAGTTGGTAACAAACTGAAATTCATTCTGTAAACTTGGAATTTGAAATTTGTATTAGTTTCCAGTTGCTGCTGTAAGAGGTCATGACATGTTATAATTTCAAATGATGTAAGTTTATTATCCTACAGTTTTAGCGATCAGAAGGCTAAATTGATTCTTACGGAGATACCAAGGGGCTCAGAGAGCTTCAGTGTTTTCTGGAGGAGATAGCAAAGACTTTATTTTTCTGCCTTTTAGAAACTACAGACATTTCTTTGGTTCAGTGTTCTTCCTTCTTTAAGAAGGGCAGTAGCTGGCTGAGTCTTTCACATTACATCTCTCTGACTCTGACTTTCCTATCTCCCTCTTTTACATTTTTGAATCCTTATGATTATGTTGAACCCACTAAAATAGTCCTGGATAATCTTTCCCCATATCAGGTCAATTGATTAAATTCCTTAATTCCAACTACAAATTTAATGAATTTGTAACAAAACCCAAGTAACCTCACATATTTTGGGACTCCAGGATTAAAAGGTGGCCAGTTTTAGATAGCCACTATATTCTGTCCACAAGAGTGTATTGACTGCATTCTACTTTAACTCTATTTAACATAATACACATAGAATAGATAAAATTTTTCATTGTTGTATATTAATTTGTTATTTCCACAAGAAGCAATACTTATGAAGCCCAACTAGAAAGCAGTTATTCCACTTCCTAACAATTTGGGATCCAAATCAGAAACAAAAAAGGAAAATTGCTTCTGTTCACAGATGACATGATCTTATACAGAGGTAACACTGATGATTCCATTAAAAACCTGTTAGAACTAATAAACAAATCCAGTAACATAGGAAGTTACAAAATCAAGATAGAAAAATTAGTTGCATTTCTATCCACAAATAATCTGAAAAGTAAATTGAGAAAACAATTGCATGAACAATAGCAATAAGGAGAATGAAATACTTTGAATGAACTTGTCCGAGAAGGTTAACAACTTGTATACAGAAAGCTACAAAACAAGGCAGAAATAAATTTTAAAATGTAAGTGTAGAGAAAAACGGCCCAGCCTCGGTTCACAGGTTGGGAGATTTCATATCGTTTAAATGTCCACAATACCCAAGGGATCTATATTGTAAATGTGATCCCTACCAATATGCACATAGCACTTTTACGGAAGTGCAAAAGTAATTCCAAAATGCACGTGGCACCACAAAGAAACTTAAACAGCCAGATATTCCTGAAATAAAAGAAAAATAAAGCTGACTTCAAGACAATTTACCAAGCTACAATAATAAAAACACCATGTCTGGCATAAAGACAGACATACCAAAAAAAATGGAACACAGTAAATAGCCCAGAAATATACTCACGTATATTCAGTCAAATAATTTTTAACAGAAGTGTCAAAGCAACACAATGGGGAAAGTATAACTTTTAACAAATGGTTCTGAGAAAACTAGAAAATCATATGAAAAGATAAAAGTGTGCATTTACCTTATACCACACATAAAAATCAATTCAAAAATGAATAAAATCATACTCCAAGACTTTAAATTATACAAGCTTTAGAAGAGAACACTGGAGGAAAGCATCGTACTGTTGGGTTTCTCCGTGATTTCTTTCATATGATACTAAAAGTACAGACAACAAAATAAAAATAAACAAGGTGGAATTATTTAAACTAAAAACTTACTGCATAGCAAAGGAAACAGCAGAGTAAAAAAGCAACTTACAGAATGGAAGACAAGATTCAAAAGCCACATATATGACAAGGGGTTAAGTCCTGCAACATTATTCCAAGACATACAAATAGTAGCTATATGGGACAAGATGTTGACATTACTAATTAGCAAGGAAGTGCAAATGGAAACAGCAAGGTGTCACCTCACACCTTGATTTGAGTGTGTGATAGGATACAGTGAGGGTGTGGTGCCACATGTTCATTCCTGATGCAAATGTAAAATAGTGCAACAACTATCAAAAACACCGAGGTTTGCTCAAAATATGAATAAACAAAAATCGCATTGCCATGTGACCTAGCAATTCCACTTCTGAGTATGTATCCAAAAGCTGAGAAACCAGCAACTAGACGAGACACTTGCCCCCTCTGGCTCACTGCAACATGATTCCCAAAGCCAAGATGAAGAAACAGTCTAAATATTCGTCAAAAGATGAATGGATAAAGAAAATGCAGTGTAGACATATCATTGCATATTAGCCAATATGTAGAAATGATTTGTCAAAAGATAAAAGGATTAATAAAATGCAGTATGTGTGTGTATATATATATATACATATACATATATATACATACACACATATATATACATATATGTCATAGTACACTATTCAGCCACAAAAACAAAAAATTACTGCATCTACTACATGCATGTGCCTGTAAAACATTATCTTTAGTGAAATGAGCAAGTTACAGAAGGACTGCATGATTTCACTTACCTTCAGGTATCTACAATAAAGAAAATCATAAAAAGGAAATGTACAATAGTGGTTGTCAAGGGCTGGGAGAAGGGGGAAATGAGGGTGTTGCCATTCGATGACTATAACTTCAGTTATAAAAGATGAAAAGTTCCACACTAGAACATTGTGTTTTTGGTCAACAATACTGTACTGAACATGAAGACACTTTAGAGAATTAATTTCATGTTATATATTTTTACCACAATAATTTAAAAATTTTTAAGATGACCCAAAATGAGGAGTCAAGAAATTTTAGTTGCTACAATTATTAGACAACTTTATGATTGAAATAATCTCTCAAAAATATGTGTGATTGTATTTATTAATTAGACATTCTAAATTCATCTATTTATTTAGTCCCTCTATTTGCTGGAATATATTGATGATTTATTGAGAAAGGAACAGCATACTACAACAATAAAAATATCTGACTTTCAACAAATGGTTGATAGTACTTTGAATTCTCACATTTCTCTTATCAGACTTAGAAAAATGGTCTTTGTAATAGGAACTTAGCGTCTCCTTGAGAAAATCTTACATATGAATTTGGCAAAATACTGCCTACATGGCAGTGAAGGTGGAAACACTGAGAAAGAGCACTCACTCTGGCGTAAGGGTAGAAAAAGGCCAGAAGTGACAAAGGGTCCATGAATCATGTCCACCTAGAGCAGGCTGCTTCTCTGAGCCTCTGAAGACTAGAGTCAACACCAAGAGTTCAAGAGGAAAAAAAAAAAAAAAGTAAGAAATGCAGGCATGGGAGAGAAGGAACTGTGGTGCCCGTATCACTTCTGTTCAGTTCCTCCACTGACTATGAAATTTGCCCTACAGATATCCAAGTCTATGCTTCTTCCAAGTAACGAGTGATTAAAAAAAAAAAATCCCCAAGACAAAACTAAGTGTGCAAAACTTCTCAGATTAGAACAAAGAGCAAAAATGTACCGCTCCTCCCGGAGTGTCTGCATTTTTAGACATCTGTGCGCTGATTCACGGATTACCGTTGATTTGTATAGTTGCTTCGCACCTTAGCGGATAGGGTAGGGGGAGTTTGAGTGGTATTCCCCCAAATAATGAAAAGATGAGTACAAAATACACGACATGAAGAACCTGAAAAAGAAACAGCCAATAAGGAAACAAAGTAAGATTTTTGGCTTGTGCGTGCCACTCCTTTTACTACTCTCTGAAGTCTGGCTGCTCCCGGAGAGTTTTGCTCTCAGGTGGATTTCAGGGAAGAGAAAGCCACCATGTGCTCGCTATACCCCGGGGCCACCCAGCTGCCAAGTGCTAGCTAAACAGAGGTTCATCAAGAGGCCTGCAGTGAAAAGGCAGCAGGATGGCCAATTGCCATCAATTTCCACAGCAAGTCTGGCATCTTGGCATCTTGCTACTCCCCCTCCCCCAGGTTGAACGTTGAGAACCTCAGGCTCCAAAGCTGCTTATCCTACCAACTTCGGCTGCTCCCCTCCTTTGCGTGTGCCCCTCTCCTCCCTCACCTTGTCGATCCCTGGTAGGAAAATAAAATCCCTTGTATACCTGGCTCTTGGAAAGTCCATCCCGACTCTAATATAAATGTTTCTCTCCCCACTTCCGCACGCCCATGGGGAGAGGCAGAATTGCCACGTCCCCCCTTGGACCTGATTGCTAGGCAACACTCAGCCATGTGAATTTGTCACTTCTGTTTGGCGCAAATTTCAATTTCACCTCCAACTGTAACAACACTGCTTGATATATTTTAGATGCCACTGTGGTTGGATGGCATCCCGGGAAAGATGTGAAGAGCTACTGCCAGGAATGAATGATTGGCATTGGGTGAAGCAATTCTCTGAACTCAGCCTTGGCATACCATTAATTGTTAAGTCTGTTCTGCTACCACCAACCTCTTGTCAGAATCATGTCTATTGTAAGCCTTTGCGACAAGAGTCCAAATGGTGGAGCGAGCTCTCTCCGTGAGATTCAAGTCATGTCGATAATGAAGCAGTGGATTTCTCGGCTCACAATATATTACTTCTTCCTACTTTCCATCTATTGGCTGCACTTTAGTGTGAAAAGAAAAATAGTTCCATGCCTGAATATTACTGAGCTAAGAGTTACTGTGCGCCAATTCAGGTTCTGGCCCCAAATAGATTCACCTTCCTTATTGTTCCTTTGCCACAAGGTGCTTTCAGTTGTAATAACAAACAGTGCAAGAAGGAATCAAGTTATTAACGAAAGCAGATAAAATTAAACATATTACTAGACACATACATTTAGTTCGGAGAGCACGCTAAGGTAAACAATTATAATTTTTGAATAGATAACATGCTTTCATGATGAGCAATACTGCTATAATTCTTAGTATCTAGACTTTTATGTTATTTGTCTTAACGATACACTCAGCTGCCTGGCCACCTACCTCAAATATCCTTAAATATTCCCTAATTCTCCACCAACTATGGAAATTCTACCATGTGGAATGTTTTCATTTCTGGGCTGCACCCTAAATAACAGTGGAAGCAGTAAATCTGATCAGATTCTCCTTCAGTGCCTATGTCCACCAACTTTTTCAGTCTTACTTTCGTCAAATAAAAACATCCGCAGAAAGCTTAGAAGCATTTCCCTGGAATGAATCTAATTAAATAGGAGTCACTTAGGTAGCAGTGAAAATAGTCCTTCAGACTTTACGTGCATTTTCTGATTCATTGGAAACAAAAGGAGTTTGTGTAGCAGTGTGCATGAACCACGAAGTGTGCATGTTCTTTTAAGAAAGGCCAAGGGTGCAGTTCTATTTTCTTAGCTCTGCTTTCATATTTATGCGTCTCATTTCCAGCTCATTGCTGATGCCTCAGTTGCGCTATCCATCACCACTTTTATCCTCCTTGTTCCTCAAAAAGAACATAAAATCCTTTTTTATGTGGTGGTAATATTATTGCAAATAAAAGCAAATACCAAAATCTTTATTAGTCTGCCAAAATAATAAACTATTTAATAAAAGCATGCTGTAAAAATAAGGTCATTTGCATCACTCAAGTTACTTGCAGGAAATACAGAGAATTATTGGTCAAAAAAAGTACAAACTGACAGCAATTACTTCTGTGTTCCTCTGACACACTGTGCAATAGGGTTAAAATTTTGTTGATATTTTGCATATTTTCAATTTAAATGATCTTAATAGTGCCCAAGCCTGGTTGCAAGCGGGATATTAAAAAAAAAAAAAGTCTGGAAGTCTGGTTCTTACAAAATACTGATTTTGCCTTTGTAAAAATGATACTTGGTAAGGAAAGAAAATAAATTAGAGTGATCTCTTTTTGGTACCTTTTTCACAAACATATACACTGACCTTCTGATAACCTTGATGTTCCAAGATTTATTACCTAAATATTTACCATCTTAATATCCAATATTAATTTTATTTTCTGCAGATTTGTGTCCAGGCTTCAGCTGTGCAATTTTCCTCTCTTTGTATTCACCTTCTGTCCCTTCTGCGTGCACACCACTTTGTTTTATTTGAGGTTAGTGAAAGTTAACAATAAATTTGCAATTTCTAAACAAATGTCTAATGCTTGATCTTTCAGCCTATTGTAATATAAACCCACCAATTCTTTTTCCCTTGCAATTTCTATCATTAGCTGGAAGGTTTGCATATATATTACTGATATGTTTGTAGCATAGCAAAACTGGTAGCTGTGGTAGGGATTAAAATATCATCTGTATATCCCTTACCTTCCCCAAACTACCCATGACCCAGAACTTCTACTTAGAAAGGAAATATAATTAGTAAATATTATAAATATTTACAAGATCAAAAGTTAAACACTTAAACTACTTGTTCTATGGTGCATGGAAAATTAGGAAAGACCCTTTGAACTCCAGTTATTAGCATTTTTTTAGCTTAAATGTTCACTTATAATAATTTTATCTTTGTGGTTTTGCTTTGTCTTTTAGATCTTCAATTGTTTGCTTAGGGACTAAATTAACCATTTTCAATTTCACTGACATCAATCAACTTATAAAAATGAGAAACCATTCCTCTCTATAGGCAATGAACTAAGGGATAAGTTCCTACACAAATTTAGATAGAACATACACTTTTAAAGCCAAATAAAATCAATTATTTTGGATATTAAGTGGTATGGCTAACTTTTGGTCCCCAAAATTCATAATTTGAGTACCTAACCCTTAAAACCTCAGAATGTAATTGTATTTGGTAATAGCACCTTCAAATAAGTCATTAAATTTCAGTGATGTCATAAGAATGGATCCTAATTCATATAGATTAGTATCTTTTTAAAAAGAGAAAATCTGGATACACAAAGAAACACCAAAACTGTTCAATACAAAGGGATGATCTACTGAAAAGGTTACAGGAAAGTGGCCATTGGCAAGAAAGGACACAGATCTTGAGCAAACCACAGATCTTGAGCAAACCAACCCTGCCAGCACCTTCCCCATGATTTTCTAGTTTCCAGAACTATGAAAAAAATTCTCTTGCTTAAGCCTCCAATATAGTATTTTGCTATGAAAACCCTAGCAAAATATACTATACAATATAAATAAGATTTTAAAAATCTATTTGTGACACCAAATCATATACAGTATTTATTTTGGCCTATGCTAATGCCCAAATGGATTGAAAACTCACAACTCAACAGACTGTGAGGAAAACATTCTCATAGCAGGGGGAAAAAAAAAAAAAAAAAAACACATCCAAACTGAACCTCTAAATTCTGTATTGCCACACTAAGGTACTTTGAAAATCCTGCTCTGTACTTGCAGTTCTTAGTATTTAGAAATTCTTAACCTGGAATCCACGGACCACTAAATTTTCTTGGCATACAGTGTAGGCTGTGTCAGGCTTATACTCATTTTAATGGGGGAAAATGTGCATGCTAAAAGTTAAGAACCACTGAGATCACAGAATTGTTTCCATCTGAGCATTCAGCAGGCAAGAGCTTGTTCTCTGATTTAAACAATAATGCTATATGTTTCATTAATGAGTTTAAAAATGCAATGAGATAATCTCAAATCCATCATTTTATTAATACAGTGAGACATTTAGCTCAGTGGGAAAAAAACTCAAAAGATTAAGAAATTTGTGAGAAGGCAAAATACATTTTTTTCTTCTAATGCCCTAATGCTTCTAAGACAATGTACCGGACTATATCTTCCAAGCTCATATGGATCACATCTACGGCAAGGAATTTGCAAGATGGCAGGCCCTGAGGAAAACATCTCCAAAGTTGGTTAAACCTGTTCTATTAGGAGAGGAGTTGGAGATTACATATCTTATTGGAGTCAAGTGCTGTGTTTTGGCTTATGATTGGCTAGTTTCTAGAAGAACACAATTCTTTCTTGATAACATATACAAAAAGATTGAAAATTGCTCCTAAATAGAGCTGGCAGCTGCCAACTAGCATTTGATGAATTTGATAAAGGCAAATTTAAATTATTGCTATCATCCTTTTGAATTCATGAAATTCAGTACTTGGGATTTTGCCTAAAGGAAAATACTCATGTGTGAGAGAATCAAAGAACTAAAAGCTAAAATCTTGCTGGCATTGCTTAGGAGCCTGGCTGTGCTTTATGAAACCTATGACAGGTAGCTAGTAAAATACCAGAGGAAGATTATCTTCCCCTATCTGCCTGCTCAACTCAGTTTTATCTTACTGTAATCCTAGAGACTCAGTATAGATCCACGCAGAGGACATGATGATCAGATGGTATCCTCCCTCAGAAATGAAGAGGCAGCAGAGGTGATCCCAAGCCTTCTAGGATGAATAAACATGAAAATCTTTTTATGTGGTCAGTGGTGTTGAAATCTAATGTAGATGTAGCTACTGGTTGAATTGAGTAGAGATTTAAACTCTCAGAAACAATTAATAATAAGAATGTCTGTAAAAGAGACTAAAATTTCTCTTACTAAACAGAATATGGGATTAGAGCATTATCATCTGGTTATAAATAGTGACTTAATTTTTGCCTATATTGCACATTTATAAATTCCTGTTTTACATAGGCAAAAACTATAGGCCAAGGAGACTTTTCTATAAAGGTTTCCAATATCACCTTTGTTCATATATATGTGTGCATATACATATGTATATATGTATGTATATATATATATATATATATATATATATATATGTATATGTATATGTATATATATATTTTTTCACAACACCTAGTTTTTCTTTCTGATCTATCCACTTTTCACTTTGAAAAGCTTGACAGTCTCTGTGTTTAAAACAACTGACTAAAATGTAGTAAAATGTAGTATCATTAGTGTGTTTAAGTGAGAAATTAAGCAAAAAGAGAAAGTTAAAAGAGCCTCCCACTAAATGAGACGTCTCCATCCCCAGAGCCACAGATGGGTCCTGGGTCATGGCCTGTCAGGAACTGGGCCACAGAGCGGGAAATGAGTGGCAGGACAACACGCCAAGCTCCACCTGTATTTATAGTCTCTCCCGGCATTACAGTTACCGGCTGAGCTCTGCCTCCTGTCAGATCAGCAGCAGTTTTAGAATCTCATAGGAGCACACACCTTGTGGTGAACTACATAAGTGAGGAATCTGGCCCCTGAGCTCCTTGTGAGACTTCAAGGACTTCCTCGGCCCAGCCACTGATCAATGTGTTTACAATACTGTGACTCTTGGGAGGCTCCAGGAAAGAGCACACCTATTTTCTTTCCTTTTTCAGCCTCTTGAGATCTACTGCTTGTATTTTGGAGGCTCGGGATCCTTTTCCATCTTTAAATCCAGTAATGCCACCCTTGTTGTAGTTAGAACATCATCTTCCATTCCATTTTCTGTCGAATCTATCTCTGTTTCTCTCTCATTAGGACATTTAGAGTCCACTAGATAATTGAGAAAAATATGTCTCAAGATCCTCAATTTTGTTACATTGGCAAAGTTTCTTTGGCCCCAAAATATACCATTCAAAAGCTACAGGTATATCTTTAGGGGACAATATTCAGCCCATCTCAAGCATCCAGACAAAAGCTTAATATTAAGGAGTGCTGGATAATTTCAGCATCTAGATATTTTAAGCATATATTTAAGCCAGATATTTTAAAGTCTGTATGTTATGAGAGACTTGGTAATAATTTCTTCTCAGTGTTCCCTCTGTGTCAAGAACAAATATAAATATTTTTACATAAATTGAATATGTTAATAACAACAAAACAAATCATGAAGCAGGTTCTTTGTTATTCCCACTTTGTGGAGGGAGAAACTGAGGTACATGTCCCAGTCTTGCTAAAGGTCAAAAGTAATGTACTTCTTTATATGATTTAATGTGTGCATAAATAAGGGCCTTCAAATATTATTTTATATTGTTTGTATGGTTATTCCATACAGTATGCAGTTTATAGACTTGCTTCAATAATATATTCTTGGAATCAGAATTATTTTCTGACAAAGTTTAATTCCTGTGCTAAATAAATAAATCCACCAGTCATTCTTCTTCCAGTAACAGCAGTCCTAATTTAGTTCTGAGCTCCGATAGTTCAAGTCATACTTAGAATTCGAAAGCAATTTCTGTAACAAAGAAGCAGGAGATGGACAGTGTTTGTAGGACTTGACCTATGCTCAGTTCCAAGAACCGTTTGTTTTCACTTGGAAGTCCTCTGTGAATGTGTACCTTATAAATTTTAAAACCCCTTTTTATTCCTTGTTTTAAATGCTCCTCATAGAATTTCAGATGGAAATTTTTTTTCTCCTTATTCTTGTAATTCACCTATGTTCTTATTTTTCATAACATGGAAAGCAAACTATCTCAGCCTTGCTGTTTAAGGTCTTTTGCACAAATTCCTTCATCTTTGGGACTTTTCCTATGTCTCAGCTGTTGGGTGCTATATGGAGAAACAGAAGATTAAAACAATCTGGGAGTTCCTAAGAAAACATCTTAAGTGATATTAATAGAGAAGTTGTAGATTTGAAAATACAATAAAAAGATTATAGGTTTCATATTGCATAGAGTTACACTTCGAGTTACCACAGCATGCACAACCTTTTGTCCTTGAGATCAGACTAATTTCCTTGGGTCCTTCAACTCCATGATGTGACATGACTGTCATAGTGAAAGTGTCATATACAATACTATGTAAGAAAAAGAATGGTTTTTAGCAGACTCTGGCTTTTCAGCATCTCTTAATTCAAGATACTGTTGGCAGTTTATACATTCCTCTTAACACCAAATAAAGCATAAAACTACCATGATGATTATTTTGAACACATATGAAAGATAACCAAGAAATAACATCTTAACAAAATACTGGCCAACCAGCTATGGTGACTGGTAAAGTCACATTCAAATGATATGTATAAGAAACAGGTGACTTAATATTAACTTAAAACTGAACAATAGTGAGAAGATATTCATTTTAGGAAAGTTCAAGAATTACGGATATATGAACACATAAAAAATGAAAAATCTGAATCTCAAAAACTTGTTCTTACTGGTGTGTGGGGCAATCTATAAAGCTTTTGAATATCAAACGTTATCGAAAAATTCCGAAGCAGAACAGGTTCCTCAAATGACTTAGCAGTTTTCAGTAGCATCAACTGTTACAGTGAAAACAAAGATTTCTAATCTTAGAACTTGGCAGGTGAGTGAGTGAGTAACAGATTTCCCAATATAACGTTTTGATGTTTGAGAAATAAATGAATTTGTAGAATCTTTTCTCTTGTCTCTGTTCTGCATTCAGTCATGGATTTTCTTACTCACTTGGGATGTTTGTTACAAGTTTCTCTTTTGTTTTTTAATCGTTGTTCTCTTTTAACTGACCATTTCTTAGATATCTTACCTCTGGGGAATTGCAATACTGAAAAAGTAAAAATATTCTTTGACTATGCTGAAATCATGACACTTACACCTGTGCATATTTGCTTAGCACCGAAGAGAGAAGTTTTAAATTTAAGTTTCAATTTGGATATTATTGGCTATGGTCGTATCATTCTCTCTTGATTTTTTTTTTTTTTTCTGATCACAAAAGCCAGGAAGAAGATGCTGCTGTCTCTGAGATATCTTTATGTCCCACAATATATTGTCTTAGGTTTCCTTCATGCCATGAAGATTGTATTAACCAGAACTGTTGCCAATGTTATGCTAATAAAACTGACAAGACAAGAAAAGGTACTTCTGGAGATTCTTATTTCATAAGCTAGCTGAGCAATTGGTGTATATAAAATATATTTTTAAAACGAACTCTCCATGATAAAATGCTTTGAATAAACTAGATTCCATCCGAACATTTTGCTCTTCCCCACAATAACTACACTAGCTTTCCAAATGTTCCATATCCACATACCCAATGCAAGTGACCCTGTAAGCCTCGGGAGAAACAAAGACCATACACATGATTATCGTGAACACACACATATTCCCCAAAGTGAAGGCAGGTAGAGAACACTCAAGCAAGTCAATATTTGAAAATTATTTACAATGATTCTAAAACACAGTTTGCAGAATAAAAACAGATGTCTTTAAGACTTGGATCATATGGACAGGGAAACCATAACTTTGAATATCGGAGGTGTTTTTTTTTTCCCCATAGTGGCAAAGAAAAACAAACCAACAGGTCATAAAATATGGTGTTCTGCCTCAAAAAAGAAAATTACATGAATATCATACTTCCACAATATTACATTTTGAAGAAAACAGCCATATGACTTTGTAAACACTTCTAAATGACTTATTTTTACATTGGCTTACTAACTGTACATTATTTTTAAAATCCAATATGTTTTTTGCAAACTATTTTATAACTAAACCTCTTACCTGCTTACAAGTATCAATTTAGTTTCCCTTAATAATAACATAAATTGAAAAAAATCATTGGTAATTTTCTATTACACATAAGGTTAGAGTCATCTTAATTTTTAGGAATGGCATAAAAATAGCCACACCCTTTGGTTATAGTTATTTAGTATTAAGTCAATTTGTTATGTACTTATGTCTCCGCAAATTTAGCAATCTTCTGAAAAACCCCCCTTATACTGTTGCAGACTGCTTGTCTTAAGTCTTTTTTTCCCCTTCTGTATTAAAAAAAAATACTTCTTTAAAACTAGTATTTTTCCTTAAAGAACATTTAAATCTTTTCTCCCTTATGCCTTAAGACAAATCAAAGATCTAATGTCCTCATGTTGATGGAGAATTTTCATATTGTTGAAAATATTTTCTTTTCTTTCTTATTCCTCAAGCTACTTTCACCCATCCACCCATCTACACACCATTCAGCCATCATTGTCAACTATGCAAAGCACTAGAACTAAAAATAAATTTGAAAATGTGTATATTTTCCTTTAGGAGCTGTGTAGTAGTCAAGATGCTAGTGTGGAAAAAAAAAGAAAGTTTCATGAAAGAAACATTTATAGAGAAAAGTAAAGAGTTAGACAATTAAGAAGGAGCTGGAGGATGAGGCAGGATGATTGCAATTTGAGGCCTTCCTGGGCAACTGAATAAGACCCTGTCCCAAATTGAAGGGCTGAAGATGTTGCTCTGTGTGAAAGCCCTCAGTTCAAGCCCAGCACCTAGTGACTGGTAAGTGCAAGAACCCTAATGCTGTGGGAGAAGCCAGGAAAATGGTAACATCAGTGCTGAGTGAGGGCTCCCGGCTATACAAACTGAGCTAGGAGGCAAAGGTTGGATTGACAAATAGGATTACAGCTCCAGAATAATTGCATGAAATTCAGCAAGAAATATTCTCATTACCATTTTCTTTCTGAATCTCCTGACTGAAGTTCCCTCCCACCGGCAAAACCCAACAATAGGCCAGAGCATGAGACCTAAATGCTGCAATCTAGATGGGATCCACTAGGACATACAAGGAGAGAGAATGAAATGGGGTAACAAAGACACAAAGGCGGCCTTCCAAGGATTCCTACACCCTGGTATGCATCTCCTTGTATAATATTCACTTCTTGAAGGTAAGCTAAATGTCACATACTTTTAATGACTAGATAGCAAAAGGTAGGAATGTCATATTAGACATTTTCTCTGGTTCTTTCACTCCCTTTTTCTCAGCAGAGAAGTCTACAGCCTAGCAAGGAATTGAGACCATTAACACCCCAGGAGGAACTGAATCCTGCCAATACCTATGTGAGTTTGGAAGCAGGTCCCCTACCACACATATCTTTGAATGGGGTTTTAGCCCTTTGACAGAACCTGAGCTGAAAGACCCTGCTAAGCATTATGTATTGATAACTCCTAACCCACAGAAACTGTGATATAGTAATGGATAGTTGTCTTATGTTGTTAGATATGGAAGTAATACGTTTCACAGCAACAGACAACTGATACAAAGAGACAAAGGAAACAGGGAGGAGCAGTCACTATTCTTGCTTCATAGCACTTCTTTTCCCTTTTCAAATACACAAGGAGACACTTGTCTCATACACAGTGTGACTCTAAATTCCATAAGCCAGCCTATAGTTATGGATTTCAGTTCACTCACGCTCTTTTCTAAAGTTTCAAGTGTGATAATCTTCTACCAGAGTTACTCATATTCAGTGACTGTGGAAGGGGAGTAAGAAAGCCACTGGATTCTCAGGGCAGGTCCCAGGGGTCTTGAGGTTCTAAGTTGTTAGCCTTCTAACTCCCAGCCCAGGATTCTCCATTCCACACTCCAGTGTGTCACCTCTTTCTAACAAGTGATCCTACCCTACCCAAAGAAACACGACTTTTGACTGTGGTCCCCAGGATCAAGGAAACCTAGGAAAATTTTCCAAAGAAATTTTCTGATATTTCTTTCTCATATGGCTTTGGTTAAAGTCTCTAGATATTGAGCTTACCTTTTTCTTCCAGAAATCATCAGCCCATCTCACAAGCTTTCTGGTCTTGTCTTTTAAAGACTTGCTCCAGCTGACACAACACCCCAAACCGTACAAGTGGTAATTTGTTGGTTTTGCAACTGCACACTATGAATCACACTTTATAATTCAGTTTTTCATATATCTAAACTCTTTGTCCAAATGAGTCATCTTATTTTGCAAATATTTTACTTTTTAGTATTATTCATAGGAATTCAAAATGTGTCTTCTGATGTACTTAATGTATGTACATAGCTAAAAAGCTCTCACAACCTTTGGTGACAAGATAACTGATGAAGTAAATTAATTTCCAAAAAAACCCCAAGAAGTACAGCCTAATCCTAACCTTCAGATTCAGTATTTTAAATGTCTATACCTATTCATTTTTTTTCACTCACTGAGTATCTAATAGCAATTCCCATTGCACTAGACAAACACAGGTTAAGTGGAAATATAACAATAACAAGGTTGGTCAGTTACCCTGATTGCCTTCTCATCCTCTGCCTTGTTGTGTGCCCCAACTAGATCTCTGTAAATGTCCTCCCTGTCTGACTTATTGTAGAATTTAGCCAATGAAGAGAACAGGCAGGACAGAGCAGAGGAAAATACCTTCATTTCTTCCCTTGTGATTTTCCTTTTTAAGTGCACTACCGTGATACGGGCTGCACACTTCTGTTACTACATATTCTACTGAACGATCATATTTTTGTTTCTCTATTCTCAAAGAGGTCTGATCATACCATCTTCCCCCTTTTTATTTCAAGCATATAGATGCTATTGTTATCAAGGTGTCACTGGTTTCTCAGCAGCTTCCCGTTCTTGGTGATTCCTTAAACTTGTCCTCAACTCTGGAAAGACCCTTCAGTCAACATCTTTTTAACCCTTCTCTCCTGCAACTAGCTTGCCTAGTATAAAAGAACAGGGAATTCTTGGCTTTTTAAGAACCTGGCAGTGTTGGAGGGTATACAGATACTTAATATGTTATAACTCAAAGAATAAAAGGTATCTTACCTGGTCTGCAATTCAAAGACCATGGATGGTGGCACACATCTGTAATCCTAGTACTTAAGAATCTGAGGCAGGACTATTGTGAATTCAAGGCCAACATGGACAACACATGCACACACACATAAAAAAAAATCTCCAAATAAACAATTTTAAAAATCCATGAAGGTATGTTAATGTGACACGTTAATAGACCATAGAGACAAAGTAGAAAGACAAGCTATTCATGTTTTAGCAAATAAAAGCACCATTTGTTTGTATCAAGGAATACAGTGAATTAGTACTATGAGAATCCTAAATAGTGACATTAAGGAAAAAATTTTGGTATTTCTTTATCTGTAAGGATAAACTTTGCCTGATTCAATTTACTGTTAATTCTCCATTAGCACCCTTAGGAGTCATTACTAAATATACTTTCCAGGTTCCCGCCCCTGAAAATTGGTGAGATTACCTCCTTCCTTTCTTCCTGCTATAACTTAGTGATTCTTAAAATATCAGTGGATCACAACAAAGGTCTTCTTATATATTTGTCCTAATACAGATATGTTACAGGGACTATGTTGGTAAAGCAATGGCTGGGTGATTGCCAGTCTAATACAAGATGTAAAAAAGAACCAATTAATAGTGTACTAGTTCTTAAAAAGATTCTTCCAAGAAATGACTTTTACCACTTATCATCTTATTGGCTAAAGCAAATCACATGATCATGTCTTAGGCCAGCAGGAGAAAGAAAAATGATCTCCGGGCAAGAGATTCTGTAAGGTAAAAAGAAAGAAAGAAAGAAAGAAAGAAAGAAAGAAAGAAAGAAAGAGAGAGAGAAAAAAGAAAATATGGTAGCCAGTAATAAAAGCTATTATTACATTCACTAAATAGGATCTTACTGATATATAGAAATAAAGTAGCCTTTATAAAGTCTTGATAAGAGACTGGGTGTATCTCAGAAGGCAAAGTGCAGATCCCTAGGTTCAATTTCTCAGCACTACATAAGCTCTGTGTGGTGGTGCATGCCTGTAATCCCAGTGTTTGGAAGGCTGAGGCAAGTGGATTGCAGTGAGTCCAATGTCAGCCTGGAATACGTAGTGAGATCACTACCAGCCTGGATGACAGAAGGAGGTACCATCTCAAAACAAAACAAAACACAAAAGAGTTTGGGTAAAAAAACTGGCAGCAAATTGTAGTCTCTCTCAAACCTGGATTACAAACACCTAAGAAACAACTCAGTGACTGTCTTAGTTACTTTTTCATTGCTGTGACTCAAGATCTGATATTGATAAATTAGGAGAGGAAAAATTTATTTTAGTTCACAGTTTCAGAAGGTCCACTCAGGGGTGGCCAGCAAGAGCAGAAGTACATGGCAGAGGCAGAGGCGGCAGCTCCTCATGACATTGCTAACTGGACGCCCATCCTAGTGATCACCCCTGGTCCAGCCTCAGTGTTCTGCCACTTCCAGGTGTGGAAGGTATGCTAATCCCCCACCACATGTCTGTAATCCAATCCACATGCTTACAATCCATCCCTCCAGAACAGGCCCTGATTTTTCAACAGCACATAGTTCCACAGACAGTCCACAACATCCAAATACATGAGTCCTTTCGGGGACATATTCCAGATCCAAACCACAATAGTGGTGCTCTCCCTTTCTTTGGAGGAAGAGCTCCAGGAATCAGGAGAAGAACAACAGGAAAGCTACAAATCATGGAGTCACTACAGAAACCAAAGATAATGCAGAGGAAAAATGAAGCAACTAGGAATGCTAACCCTATCCCAGGACCTGCCTCCCCAAACACAATGTAAGCCCAGAGAGGGCTGGGAGCCATTGTAACAAACATGTGGGCAGTGCTGGTCTCAGGTACATTCCTGAAGCATTGTAAGCTACAAAACACTATGGGGATTTACTGTGAAGGTGACACCTTCAGCGTGCATGCTAACATTTGAGGAAAAAATCCACTGCAAAGTTTTCATATTTGGGAATGATGTGATCTGGAGTAATCTCAAGAAGGGGCTAATTATTTGAGGAGAGGTTGTTCTAGGAATTAGGAGCCAAAGAATGGCTGAACTCCATGTTTCTAGGGTCACGTTGTGTGGTGATTAGGTGAGGACTTTGGGGGGATGACATAAGATACAGTCATGGAGAAGGGTAGGGCTAGCCAAAGACCTCATGAGAGGTTTGAGCACCAGTAGGCTCATGCTGTGGAGGACAAGGGGGGTCCTGCTCACTGTGATAAGAAACCACATTGAGTGTGGTTTTCTGAGGGGACTGAGTCTAAAAATGTCAGAATTAAGTCCAGTGGACTTCTTGGCTCCCCTTGCTGCCAACTTTGAGCATAGAAGGCAGTGGTCTGCTTGCTTCACCCATCTGCCAACATGCTCAGAGATATGCCTCAGCTTGGTCATCTGCTACATGTTGGAACATATGGACAAAGGAGCTTCTGGTGCAACTGAGGCACCTCGTCAGTCCATAGACCCAAAACTAGTTGGAGTTATCAGTGGCTTAGGGCACATAGAAGAGCGCACACATTAAAATGAATACAACACCTAGGCAGGCAACACACCACTCCTGACTTTGACAATGAAGTAAAGTAGGGAAGAACTTAACATTCACACACACACACACACACACACACACACACACACACACACACACAAAAGTGGTTGTAAAAACAACAGACCACACTTCTGACTATTCCCTCCCTGTATCTGGTGAACTTCACTACCCCAGGCCAGGACCAGGAAAATTACTACTCACCCAAACACCTTAACATGGTGCAAATTATTGTACAGTTTTGTATTGCTTTGTATCTTGAGTTATCAATTTGTATTTATTGTTTTTTCTTTTGTGTTCTTTTTTTTTACTCCTTTCTACTATTGTCATATATATATTACATATTGTATTATATATCATTGTAGTATAGCATTGTTTTATTCTATTTTTTATCTCCTTATTGATCTGTTACTTTTCTCTAATTTTATTTACTTTCTTCTAGTGGATTGATTTTTATATAAATTTTCTCTCCTTTGACTCACCTTTTAAAAAAATTCTACTTCTTGTTCCATTATTCCTTTCCTCCATCCCCATCATTTTTATTATTACTTTTAGAATATTTGTTAAGTATTTAGTTTATTCAAGTATTAATACTGATTTATATTAATGGTGGTATAGTGTTTGCTCTAATAGATCTTTATGGTATTTCAAAACTTGGTTTGTCTTTGTAACTACTTATCAATTAAAAGTGTAGATGACTCCTCTCTTTTTAGGAGTGGTATACTGGTAGCTTTTAATTGTTTTATTACATGTGTTGATATCTGGTTCATATTAGACATTGTTGATACTGCAGATTCCTATTTTCTTAATCATGACATAATAGTTTGTTTTAATTCTTTTTTACTGTATACCAATATCTGCTTTCTCCTTGTATCATCAAAACACTGCAGTTTTATTTATTTCTCTTTTGGCAGTGCTATTGATCAAGCTCTCAGAGAAAATTGAGATACTAAGAAGACCTACAAATATTAAGTTGAACAAATTGAAGAATATCATAAGTATCAAACATACCCACACACATGACTGCATCCAGGGAGACATAATCTCATTAAAGAATTTTCACAGAATTTATAGAGTTTTTCTACCCTAACTGATATACAAACTTCCTCACCAAAGCAACGGGAACATGAAAAAGCATGGGAACAAGATGACTGAAAACACACATACCTTGCCAAAGCTGATCTCAAGAACTCCAAAACAGAGGAAGTTACAGGAAAAGAACTCAAAAAACAAATGGTAAGAATGTCTGAAGAAATCAAACATGTAAGCCAACATATAAAAAAACTAAATATGTTTAGTGAGCTCAAAAAGAATTCCACTAAACATATAACAGACTTAATTATTGAAATAATCATCAATCTAGAAGATGCCACAATCAGCTGTTTGAATTAAACAGGACAATACATGATATTAATGACCATGTTGGTAAAAAAAAATTCTGTATTAAGAAACCAAACAGAAATTCAGACTCCAAAAATTTCATTGAAAGTATGAGTAGCTGATGCAAGCATTTTGAGAGTGTCAAACCTTGATGATAAGTTGGATGTACTAGACCATAAGTGTAGAGATATTCTAAAAATAAGATAATAGGAAGCTGGAATCAGCAGAGGTTAGATGAATCAAAAAAGAAGAACAAAAAAGAAAGGTTAACCTCATAATTATAGACAGAAGCAGAACTTAGATGATAACTCAAAAGGTAAAAAAAAAAAATTCTCTCCACAACATATCAGAATCCAAATTCTAGAAATTCAGTACAAATAGAAAATATTAAAAGCTATAAAATTAAAACTGAAAGTAACATACAAAGGTAAGCCTATAAGAATAAAAACAGATTTCTCAACACAAATTTTAGAGGCTCAGAAACATGGAGCAAAAGTTAGGGGGGAAAAACTCTAGGGGGAAAAAATGGAAACCCAGACTTCTATAACCTGCAAAATTATCCTTGAATCTTGATGAAGAAGGTACAATGTTCTAGGAAAAAGAAAATCTAAAGAAATTCATGACAACTAAACTAGAATTACATAAAACACACAAAGGAATCCTAGAGACAGGGACACCACTAGTACCTAAGATCCCAAAGAAGATCAAATAGAACAGATAAACAAAAGCAAAAAAATCAAGAAATCAGTATTGGGAAAAAACAATTCCAAGATTCAGCAAATACCTTAGGTCTTGGTTTGGATCTGGAGTATCCCCCAAAAACCTCATGTTCCTATGAATACTGTGTAATGCTGAGCAGTGGTATCTGGATGGAAAGGGTAGATGCTTGAGGTTTGAACTGGTGGAGCATGTGCTGGTCCTCCCTTCCACCCAGTCTTCTCTCATTTCTGCCATGCTGCTGTGAGGATCTCTATCTCAAGAGCACTGGCTCTGGCTCCTGCTGAAGCCCCTTCATGTGATTCCACCATTTTCCAGCTTACAATCTGTGAATGGAGTGTAACTTTCTGAAACTGTAAGGTTAAAAAAAAAAAAAAAAAGGTTTCCTCCCCAAATTTGTGGATGCTGAGTATTAAGTCACAGCCATGAAAAAGTAATTAAGACACCTTACAATAATAATTATCAAAATTAGTGGTCATAAATTTCCAATTAAAAGACACAGACTTACACACTGGATCAAAGAATAAAACTCAAGTATGTGTTGTCTGCAAGAGAAATGCCTTATCCACAAAGAAACATACAGATTGAAAGTAAAATGATGAAAAACCATATATTCCAGTCAACTGGAGCCCAAAAGCAAGCAAAAAATGTCTATATTGTTTTCAGATATAGTAGACTTCAAGCCAAAACTGATCAGATGTAACAAAAATGGTCAATATATTCTGCTACAAAAAGCAATTCATCCAAAATCAATTATTGATTGTAAATTTATAAGCACCCAATGTTGATGCACCCAAGTTTATTTAAAAACAAAAAGAATCAAAAAGACAAGACAGACCTCAGTACAAAGATAGCATGGAACTTCTATCTCCCAGACTCACAAATAAACAAGTCAGCCAGACCAAAATTACAAGGAACATACACACAATGGAATATTACTATGCCATAAAGAAAAATGAGTTTTACTGATTTGTAGGAAAAATAGATGCAGCTTGAAAGCATTATGCTTAGCGAAATAAATCAGATACAGAAAGTTAAGTATTACACGGTTTCTCTACTGTAAGAAATCCAAAGTACAGATAAGTAAAAGCGTGATGGCACAAAACAGAGAGATAGATTTGGTGGAGAGAAGGAAACCTGAGGAAGTAGGAGATAAAAATGGCAGGAAGAAGAAAAGTAAGTAAAAGTGATTAAGATGCTCTGCACCACTTTATCAAATCAAATGTAATTTTTATGTATCACAAAAAGGTATTAGTGAAGAGAACAGTTTTCCAAAAAGAAAAGGCAAACAGAAATCCAAAATATGAAGGAAATAACAGAGCTAAACTACCACATGGTGATTTATCTAACGTCTATATGTTTTATCCAACAACAATGGACACTTTTTTTCTCAGCACATGAAATTTTTCCAAAACAGACCATATTTTCAGACATACAACATGCTTAAATAAATACCAAAGAACTGAAATACTCCTTTACTTAATATTGAAATGGAATGCAGTTGAAACTAGAAATCAACAGCAAAAAAAGCTATGTAAGGCCATGGAGATTAAATAGTAAATTATTGGATAATCAATAGATTACACAAGAATCCAGGAAAAAAAAATTAAATGTTTCAAATTACAGTGGAAGGCACAACATATCAGAACATACGAGACACAATGAAAACAGTTCTAAGAGGGAAATTTATAGTTATTAAATGATGGTGCACAGTAAATGAATAGGGCAGTTTCAAATAAATAACCAAATGATGACCCTCAGAGACCTAAAAAAAACAAGAATAATCAAAATCCAAAATAATTAGAAGGAAATAAATTATAAAGAACAGAACAGCTTAAATAAAAGAGCAGAAATAATTGAAATTAAAACTTATAAAAATAAAAATCAATGAATCAAAGAGTTGCTTCTTTCAAAGTACAAAAAACACTGATAGACGTCTAGTCAACTGTGCAAAAGTTGGGAAGTTAAAACTTGTATCAAAAAATTTAAAACTTAAAAAAGGATAAAATAACAACTGACACAGCTAAAATCTATGGCATTATAAGAAACTATTTTAAAAACGTGTGTTCCAAGAAATTAGAGAACTCAAAAGACAGGGATAAATTTTGAGGCATATATCAATCACCTAACTTGAACCAAAAAAAGATATAAAAACCCTGAACAGACAGACTAATAGCCAGTAATGAAACAGTGGCAGTAATAAAAACCTTAACTATGAGGAAAAGCATAGTAACCCATAGTTTCAAAGCAGAATTTTATAAGAACTTCAGGGAAGACCTAACACTAATACTTCTTAAGTAAAAATACTTAAATTTTTCTGTGAAATTGGAACATAGTCAAGCTCATTCCTGAAACCTAACATTACCCTGATATCAAAATTCAGTAAGGACAAAAAAGAAAACTACAAACCAGTCTCCTTAATGAACACAGATCCTCCAATTCCCAATAAGATATCTGCAAACAAAAAACAACAATACACCAAGAAGGTCATGTACCATAACTAAGCTGGTTTTACTACAGAGATACAAGGTTGGTTCACCATCAATAAACAATAAAAATAATATGTCAAATAAACAGAACAACAAAAGTCATATAATTATCTCAAGATAAAGAGAAAGCATTTGGCAAAATTCAACAGCCATCCATAATAAAAACCCTGATGAAAAAAATACATAGAAATATCTGATCTCAATATAGGATACTTAAGACAAATGGGGAAAAATTGAAAAAAATTTCCTCTAAAATCAGGAACAAGACATGGGTATCCACTCTTACCAATCCTGTTTAACACAGTACTCAAAAGTTTAGTCAAAGCAATTAGGCAAGACATAAAGGGGATATATACAGAAAAAGAAAAAGGTCTAACTATCCTTATTTGAAGATAATAAGATTCTTTACATAAAAGAACCAAAAAACTTTACCAAATGAATCTTAAAATGAACACGTATATTCAGTAAAGTAGTAGGATAAAAAAATCAATGTACAAAAAATTAATAGCATTTCTATATAACAATTAGGAAGTCACTTAGAAAGAAATCAGAGCAATCCCTTTCAGGGTAGCCTCAAAAAATTTAAATATTTAGGAATCACCCATAGAAGAGAAAGGTCTCTGTAACAAATATGATCTCATTCTCAAAAAATATAGAATACAACATTTTAAAATGAAAACGGCATCCTCTATTATATTGTTAAAATGGCCAAACTAGCAGAAATGAAATGTGGATTCAGTGACATGCCAAATAAATACCAACAACATTGTTCAGATAACTAGGAAAAAATTATAAAATTTAAATAGAACTAGAAGAAATCCAACATACTCAAAGCAATCTTGAGCAACAAAAGCAAAGAAGGAGGAATCCCAAACCCTGATTTAAAATTATATCACAAAGGAATAGTAATAAAACACCACATTGTATCAGCACAAAAATAAACATGTAGATCAATGGAACAGAGTGAAAATGCAGAAACAAGCCCATGTACTGTAAGCCACCTGGTCTTCAACAAAGGGGCTAAGAACACATGCTGGAGAAAAGACAGCTTCTTTAACAAATGGTGCTGGGGAAACTGGTCATCTGCAAGCAGAAGCACAAATCTCGACCTATATCTCCAACTCTGTACAACAATCTAGTCAAGTGTACCAAAAAGCTGGATGCAAAAAACAGAAATAGTGAATCGATCAGAGGATAAAATAGGTAAAATAGTTTTAAGTCAAATTCATAGGCAAGGAGTTTCTGAGCAGAACACCAATTGAACAAGAGATAATACCAAGAATCAACAAATGGGATTATACCAATTTAAAAATCTTCAGTGCAGGAAAAAAAAAAAGAAAATTAACAAAAAACGTAGACAACCTACTGAATGAGAAAAAGTTTGCCAGCTACACGGGGAAAGAGGACGATTGCAGTGATACTTGCAAACTCCTGTTTATAGCAGCACAACTCATCCTAGTTAAATCTTGGAAGCAGCTTACATCACCATCAACAGATGAACGAACAAAGATGTGGTAATACTACTGTGCCAAACAGAACATCAAATTTGAGTCATTTATAGAAAATGCATATACATTGAGGCTGCAATACTAAGCAAAACAAATCAGACATAGAAGGTGAAGCACCATCACGTGGTTTCTTTTATGTGAGAGACCCAAAATATAAATAGTTTGAAGAGAAAAGTAACAGATATATGGTAGGTAACATGTAGGCAGACTTTATGGAGGTAAGAAGAGGACCAGGGCATGGTAAAGACGAGAAAGAAATGAAAGGGAAAAGGACTTGAAATAATTAAACTGTGATATACACATATCTAGCTCTATTTATCTATTTATCTATCTATAAAACCCGAGTTGATTGTAATCATATGTATTATAAACATGCTGACATAAATGATACCAAATGATCACTATGGGAAAAACTTCAAAAATTTTAGGAAGCAAAAATCTTCCATAAGATGTGTCTCAGTACTCGTTCCTTGCTGTGACTCAATACCTGACATCCATAAATTTAGGAGAGGAAAGGTTTCTTTTAGCTCACAGTTTCAGAAGGTCACAGTCCATTCAGGGGCAGCTGGCAGCAATGGAAGCACATGGCAGAGACAGAGGTGGAGGCAGCTTCTCAGGACATCACACACAGGCAGACAAGTTGAGACTAGTCCCAGTCCCAGTCCTAGTCCTCCAAGGAAGGCAAGATGCAGTTTATATATCCTTCCAGGTCTCCACCCAGAGATTAGTCCCTCCTGCTTCCAGGTGTGGAAGGTGTGGCCACTACACACCTTTAATCCTAACTTACATGCCTTTAATCCTAACTTACATGCCTGTAATCCACCCCTCCAGACTAGGCCCCAATCTATCAACAGTACATGGTTCCAGAGACAATCCATTAACATTTAAATACATGAGACTTTTGGGGACATTCCAGAGCCAAAACACAATAAGATGCAATAATAATGTTAATTTTTTACTAGAGCTAATCCTATCAAAATATTCCTGGTATTCACACATTAGTATTTAGAATCAGAATATTCCAACCAATTGGTAACACAAAATATGTGTATTTCAAAAGACAGCAGAGTTTACAGTATATAAATTTCCTGTAATCTGAGAGTGCAAAATTAGTCAGTGAGTGATGAAGAACAAGATGGTGATTCAGGGGTGGGAGGAATGACTCAGAGGTTAAAGCACTTGCCTTGCAAGCATAAGGCCCTGAGTTCAATTCCCCAGCACCACATAAAGTTGGGCATGGTAGTGCACACCTATAATCCCAGCACTCGGGAGGCTGAGGCAGGAGGATTGCCCTGAGTCCAAGACCAGCCTGGGCTGCACAAGTGAGTTCAAGACCAGCATGGGCTACAGAGCAAGACACTGACTCAAAAC
The DNA here is from genome assembly GCA_004027205.1 of Ctenodactylus gundi. Classification (NCBI taxonomy): domain Eukaryota; kingdom Metazoa; phylum Chordata; class Mammalia; order Rodentia; family Ctenodactylidae; genus Ctenodactylus; species Ctenodactylus gundi. Next base: position 55,419 of record PVKB01000213.1, on the reverse strand, counting down.
AAAACAAAAAAAAAAAAAAGGAAGATGGTGATTCACATTAGATCTAACCATTTCCTCTTTATTAATATCCAGTCTCTTTTAAAATATTTGAGGCTATTTTAATCACAATGATTTTCCCATTTTTGAAATACAAAATTCAATTACAAACATTTACTAAAATTTTACTAAGGTTTTTTTTAAAATCTATGAAAATTTCTTATTTCTTTCCCGTGTAAGAATGTAAAATATATCCATATCTATTCGTGTAATTATTACCTTAAAATTATGTGTGCATATAAATACAAAGAAAAGTAAGATATAGAAAAATCAAAATAAATACTTACAAATAGATATGGAATAGCATTCCATTTTTAATTTCTGGAAGTATAATTCAGTTATATAATAACAACTTGGGTATTTGTTGTCTAGTTTTAATTATCAAACACTTCATATTATTTTGCATCTGTGGATGCTTATTCATTAAATTTTGCTAGCTTTAAAATCCTATCATTTAAAAAATTATATTAAGTCCTATCTAAATTACCCTCCATCTTCATACCTGAATATTTTACAGGCATTCTATGTGTATGTATACATACTTTGCTGTACAGATGAAAATGTTAAAAAAGTGTCCATGCTTTAACCAAAATACATATTTCTAAATATAATAAAATTTTAATTTGTCTGGTACTACAAAAAAGAAAAAAAACTTAACTAGAGAAATCTTACTGATGAAATAAAAGCTTCATGAAAATAACAATTAAAATGTTCAAATATCATCATTCTAACATACTAGTATAACTGCATCAAAATTTCTCAAAATTTAAATTGTTTGCATGGGCTTGATTTTTCAGTTTTTCTTAAAAATTACTCCAGAGAAAAACTGTTTCCATTTAAATGAAGTAATTCATTCAATTATTCCCACTGCTGTCGAACTGCCACTTAGAATTTAAGTTTGTTGGACTTTTGAATTGATATAATTACTCGGAAACATACAACTGGGCAAAGGCTATTCATAAGCTTTAACAAGAGCCATGAAATATTGTTATGAATGATTGCAGGCTATATATGTTCTATGATGAAAAAGAAATGACAGATGGGCGTGATGTTCATGATGCTTCCAATATTTTCAAATCTGTAATCAACCAGTTTCAAATGGTTGATGTGGAGTCCAGAACATTTATATGTTTGTACAATATTTGAGGAATAAAAGTGAGTGTAAAATTGAGCCTGATGTCTTCACATTTCAAGCTGATTTTACAGAGGAGTGCGTGATGAATAGAATGGGTTGTTAAATATTTATATATTCTCCACTTTTCGTGCGAAATATTCTTTTCTAATAAGATCCCGAAAGAAGACATTTTTCTTTTTAATGGATTATCATCACAGCTCTAGAAACAGAGCATCTGAAAGTATTTGTCATTACTTTTTAAAAATTGACAAGTGGACATTTTTATGATTATGAAATCTATAATGTTGCTTAAAAATCAAAAACTTTTGAGATCGGGTCTCAATTCTTGAGCTAACACACAGGGTACCCAAGCACTAATTATGTGCCTGGTCTTTCATTTGTAAGCTGAAAAGAAAGTCTATTTCTTTTCAGCCTTCTTTACAGAAATATTATTAGGATATATGAAGTAAAGCATTTAAAAGTACTTGAAGCTTATCAAAAGAATGATGATCCACAAATCCAACTTAGGCAACAATATTCATCCCAGTAAAGCTAAACAAGAAAAATAATGAATATAATTACCAAAAAAGAATCTGGAAACTTTTGAATATGGGGAATATTTAAAATAATCATTTCATCATTTTAAAATCTCCAAATTTTTTCTTTGATGCAATGTTATATTGTTCTCATATTTAATATGAATTTTTCATAGATGAAATACACTTGAGTATTGCTTATTGTAGATCTTCACTCATGCTGTGTATGGTGGCAGAGATGTTGATCTTGATTTCCAAAACATATCAACAATTAGCTTGTCTTTAAACCACATACAACACTGTAATCTTATTTCTCCTTCACTGAAAAGTGGAGGACACAAGGAAACCAACAGAAGGCTGGTGATTAAGAACATCCCCCAAATTTAGAACTGAGTAGCTAAAAATTATTTTAAAATATTAAAATCTAAAAAACTCAAGGAAATTCCAAGAAAATAAATAATCATAGTAGAGACATATTTCATCACCACTACCTAACAAACAGCAATAGAACCACAGAAAAATGAGGCAATAAGTCAACAGCAAAAATGGCTGAGTCCCTGAGAGCTAGTAACATGGGTCCTTAAGTAGTATAATCTATAGGAAAGGAAGTCAAAAACCAAGTGGACCTACTGGACACTAAGCTCAAACAAGTTATGCTTAAACAAATGCAAGAGATGCTAAATGAGATCAAAGAGGATTTAATAAAATAAACAACAGTCTTAATAGACAGAAAGCTTAATGACTATAAAGAAGACATGAACAAAAGAATAAACATGGCAATGTAAGAAATGAAGGAACATATTGGTAGAGAAGTAAAAAAACTGAAAAGATTCCAAGCTGAACCTCAGGATAAGAAAAACTCACATGAGAATATAAGAAATTGGTTTTAGCATTACAAGGAAATATTATTGGACCATAAAGATAAGTTTCACAAATTGGACTATATGATGAGTAATGGCTGAAAATCAAAAAGACAAGAAAGAGACTTAATGCAACAGCAGAAGGATGACTAAAAAATAACCTCAGAATTATGGAAATGCAAGCAAAAATGGAGAACAACAATAAAGGTATAAGAAATATGCTCAATAAAATTACAGCAGAAATGTTCCCAAATTCAAAAAAAAAAAGAACACTGAGCTACTACAGGCATTTAGAACACTAATAATCATGATCAGAAAAGAGCCTCTTCACATATCTTAATCAAAATCCTAGATCCTAAACACAGAGAGAGAATATTAAAAGCTACAAGAGAAATACAGAATGTAACCTAGAAAGAAAAACCCACCAGAACAACTGCAGATATCTCAGAACAAATCTTAAAGACTGGTAGGTCACTGTTTCATTCAAGTGCTAAAAGAGTTAAGTGCCAACCCAGGTTGTTATAGGCAGCAAATTTATCCTTCAAAATAGAGGTAAAAGTTAAAATTTTCCACGATAAAAATAACCTAAAGAAATTTATGACCACTAGACCAGCACTGTAGAAAATATCTCTTAAAGGAATATTAGACAGAGATTTCTTAAAGGAATATTAGATAGGAAAGATTAACAGCACAAAAGATACCAGAAAAAAGGAAACAACAAAAAGAGGAGAATGATTTAAGAACAGTATAGAACAATCAGTATTAAAGCATCATAAGGATGACAGGATATAGCAAACACACCACAATAATACTGCCTAATATTAATGGTTTCAACTCCTAGCAAAAGACACAGACTGGCGGATTGGATCAAAACCCAAAAAAACAAAACAATTTTTTTGGCAGCAAGAGATGTACTTTTCACATAAAGAAACACATAAAAAAAAATAAAAGGATGGAACTAAGTACTACATGTAACTGGGTCCAGAATAAATGTGGAGGTAGCTATACTATTCTCAGACATAGCAAATTTCAAGCCTTAACAGATCAGAAGAGACAAAGATGGACATTATACACTAATTAAGGGAACAATCCAGCAGGAAGAAGTAGCAATTATATATATATATATATATATATATATATATATATATATATATATATATATGCACTCAACATGGGGGCACCCAATTTTGTAAAATAAAAACTACTGCACATGAAAGGATAAGTAGGGCCCAATAGAATTACAGTATAAGACTTTACTACCCCACTATCACATACAGACAGGACAACTAGACACAAAATAAACAAGGGAAATATTAACTTAAACCACACTATGGAACAATGAAACTCAACTGACATTTATATAGTGTTAAATCCAACAACAACAGAATACACATTTTTTTTCTCAGCAGTACATGGGACAGTTTCAAAAATAGACCAATCATAAGCCATGGGGATGGTTAAACTATTATAAATTAATTAAAATAATTCCTTATATACCTTCAGATCATATTGGATAAAACTAGAAATCAATTGCAAAGACTGTAGAAAGTACAGACACTATAGAAGTACACGGCAACTAATATATTATTGAATGAAAAACGAGTCACAGAAAAAAACAGGGAAGAATTTAAAAACTTCTTAGAATCAAAGGACATTATACCAGAACCTATGGAACACAAAGAAAGCAGTTCTAAGAAAGAAATGTATAATTATTAATACACACATTAAGAAAAATACAGCAATCACAAATTAAAAAAAATGAATGATGTGCCCCAAGTTCCTACAGAAACAAGAATCTAATCCAAATATAGGAGAAAAATTATAAAGATCAGAGCAGAAATTAACAAATTTGAAACTAAAAATGAATTGAAGAATTAGTTCTTCAAAAAAATAGTGAGATTAACAAACATCTAGCCAAAGGATCCAAGAGAAGGAAAGAAGAAATCTATATCTATGTAATTGGAAATGAAGAAGTTGGAATTGCAACAGATCTGCTGAAATTCAGAGAATTATAAAAACTATTTTGAACCCTTATACTGCAACCAATTAGAAAATTAGGGAGAAATGGTTAAATACCCAGAAATATACAGGATACCAAAATTAAACGAAGAAGATCTAAAAACCCTCAACAGACCAATAACAAGCATGAAAATTGTGGTAGTATCTACCTATAAAGAAAAATTCAGGACCAGACAGATTCACTGCAGATAACTACCAGATATGCTCAGAGAAGAGCAATTACTAATATTTCTCAAATTATTCCATAAAAAACAAAGAAAAGAAATGTTAACAAACTCTTTCCTGGACAGTAGCATTACTGACCCTGATATCAAAACCAGCCAAAGACTTATACTTAACAAGAAAAGAAAGCTACAGGTCAATTTCCTTGATGAACATAGATGCAAGAATTCTCAATAAGATACTCAGGAAAAGAATTCAGCAAATCATGAAAAAGATCACATACCATGATTAAGTTGGCTTCATTCTTGGGATCCAAGAATGGTTCAACTTACATAAATCAATTAATGTAATACACCACACAAAAGCAATGAAAAAAATCACATGACCATTTCTATAGATGTAGAAAGAGCTTTTGACAAAATCCAATATCCATTCACGATAAAAACTCTGACGAAAATAGGTATAGAAGGAATTTACTTCAAACTGATAGAAGTCATTGTGCCAAACTTACTGCCAAAATCATAGTAAATGAAGAAAAATTGAAGGTATTTTCCCTTAAGTCAGGAACATGACAAGTATGTCCACTCTCACCACTTTTATTCAATATAGTACTTGAAGTCCTACCCAGAGGAATCAGGCAAGAGAATGAAATTAAGGGAATACTTACAGGAAAGGAAGAAGATAAATCATCCTTATTCAAAGATGACACAGAAGACCCCCAAAACTCTGGCAAGACACTCTTAAAACTACTTTTAAAAATTCAGTCAATTTGCAACATACAAAATTAATATAAAAATCAATAGCACTCCTCTACATTAACAATGAACTCATTGATAAAGAGCCAAGAATAATAATCTCATTCTAAATAACCTCTCAAATATTAAAAATATAGGAATAAACCTAACCAAGAAAGAGAAGGCCCTCTACCATGAAAACTCTATTATGATATAAAAAAGAAAGAAATGGAAGACCTTAGAAATGAAAGACATCCCTTGTTCCTGGATAGGCAGAACTAATATTGTCAAAATGGTCTTCCTGACAAATTAATATACAAAATCAATGCAATTCCTTTCAAAATACCAACAGCATTTTTCACAGAACTTGAAAAACAATCTAACATTTATATGGAACCAAAAGGGATCAGAATTGCCAAATCAATCCTGAACAAGACAAAAGCATGTGGCATCATGAATAAAACTATATTACAACTATATTAGGCATCAACTATATTACAATACCACTATGAAAACTGTATGCTATTGGCACAAAAACAAGTCCATCAATACAACAGAACTGAGACAATCTCGAGTACCCTCAGCTATCTAATCACTGACCAGAGGGCCCAAATCATACACTGGAGAAAGGATAGCCTATTCAATAAATGCCTCTGGGAGACTTGGTTATTCATATGCAGAAGAGTGAATCTAGACCCACACCTATCTCTTTTTATTAAAGTCAAATAAAATGGATCAAAGACCTAGATATAAAAACGTGAAGACTGGGACTCCTGGCAGATAAAATCTATAAAACTCTTGAAGATACAGGTGTGGGCAATAAAACACCTAATGTTAGAGAAATAATTCCCAGAATTAACCACTGTGATTGTATCAAATTAAAAAGCTTCTGCACCACACAGAAAATAATCAATAGGCGGAAGAGAAAATTGACAGAATGAAAAAAATTTTTATCACCTCTATCTCAGGAGGCAGATGCTAATAACTAGACTATAAAAAGAGCTAATAAAAATAGAACCCCTCAAAATAAAAAAAAAACTACCAAAAATTGGCAATTGAAATGAACAGACAATTCTCTGAAGGACAAATGGTCAGCAAATACAGGAACACATGTTCAACACCCTTAGCCCTTAGAGAAATGCATATCAAAACAATACTGAGATACTATTTTATCCCAGTGAGAATGGGGTGTCTTGACCTATTTCATCAAAATCATTCACCATCTTGATTATTACTAATTCACACATTACAGAAAAATTGATGGCAAATGGCCAGAGTTAACAATCTCATATTGAAATTCCTTATATTGGGTTTCTGTGACCTTGGCTAACCTAGGCTCTTCTCACTTTATTTATTTTTCCTTCTCTCCAATTTATGCTCTCAACTTGTCAGGCCCATCTACCCACTGCTGTTCAACATGTCACACTTCTTCCTGTCTCGCTGGTTCTGCTTGAAAGATCCAACTACTCCTCCTTTTGAATTCAGCTCATCTTTCAAGTCTTAACCTTATTCTTACTTACCCTATGGGTTCAAACCATGGTACTCGCAATACTTGAGTTACATAACCTGGTAACTTAAAAACATTCTCTCTTCTCTCTTGTGTATGTTGTATCTCACCAAGGACACTACATAGTTCTCAAACACTAGACGCATTTCGTAAATATTCTAATCACAGAATTTTAAAACTACATGATTTTTACACAGTAAAATTAATGAGTGTCATCTTTCTAGTCACCCAGACCAAGTATTTGGAGCATGGTAGTAAAACAAATTTGAATTTAGTACATACCTCGCACAATACCAAGTATCTTACGTGTATTAAATTATGAGGCTCATCACATCGTTACATTATTCTCAACATTGCACAGTGCAATCCTTTTAAAGTTTTAAGTCACAACTTTGTTCTAAAACCTGCAGCGGTCTGAAACACTGCTTGGCATTTCCCAGGTGCTCAGTAAACACTTGGTAAATCTATTTCAAAGCTAGTTTTGCTTTCTGCAAAGCAACTGTTGTTTGATTAGGAGCCTAATAAGCTCCCCTGCTTCTGTATTTGACAAAAGGCCCCAAAACGTAGGGGCTTAGGTCTTGGGGCTAGCCCCCCCATTGAAAATAAATTACCACATCCGCTCCTAAGAGGTTCAGTTTTACATCTGGACTTCAGTTTTTAGAAAACAGAAGAGCTATTAAGTAAAAGAGCTAGTGAACAGCGAGTGTAGTGTGGAGGAGGGATAAAGGGAAGGCAAACTGCCCGTCGCACAGTGCTTCAATTCTCATTTCTAAGCAACCCGGGGCACCATTTTTACCAAACCAAATCGAGCGCCACGGCGCTGGAAGGTGAGACGAGGTCTTTGGCCTTTCCCTCAGCTTCAACGCCCTCACTTAGGTGGTTAGGTTGTGCCTAAACACTACTCGTTTCCGGTCCCGGGGCGTCCCTGCCACAGAGCTCGGACGCCGACGTGGCGTAGCCTTAGCGCCCCGGCGTCCTGCAGGCAGCCGCGAGAGCAGCCCCGAGGGCGGCTCCGCGGTCAGGCGGCGCAGCGGACAGCCAGGAGAGGCCCCGCGGCGCGTCACGCGAGCAGCCCCAGAGGCCTCTAGCCCCGCCCGCGCCTGCCGCACGCACGCGCACTGCGCAGCATGAGGGGGCGAGGCCCCGCGGCGCGTCACGCGAGCAGCCCCAGAGGCCTCTAGCCCCGCCCGCGCCTGCCGCACGCACGCGCACTGCGCAGCATGAGGGTCGCGGCCCTGATCAGGTAACTCGGGGCCGGAGCCGCCTCCTTGCTCTCCGCCGGCCTCGCGCCCCTTCCCTCAGCCGCCAGCGCCGAAAGACGTCGAGGCTGAGCGCGACCCGCGCGTCGGGTTCCCCGGGGCCAACCGAAGGGGCGGGGCCCTCGGGCTCGCGTGCCGGCCCGCCCGTCCGCGTTGCGCCCCGCCCCTTCCCGCCGCCGCCGGTGGGGTTCGGTCCCCAGCCGCGGGGAACGCTAGGAACTCCTGGCGCCAGCCGGCGGCGCGGCGGCGGGTTTTTAAAATCTCCCAGGGGCCGTCAAGTTGGAGGGCCGACTCCACTTGATTCATAACCCCGGATGTTCCTCTCTGATTCTCTTCGTCCTGCTCCTCAAATCATTCGTGAAGCCGCCTCGCCAGGTCCGCTGTGCTACGTGGCGGCTCGCAGCCGGGCTTGGAGGGCTCAGGCCTCTGGGTGCCCCTCGGAGTTCAGCCAGGGAGAACGGGCCTCTTGCCTCGTCTTGCACCCGGAATTGCGTTAGTGTTGTGCTAGAGCTGCTTTAGTGGCCTTCTGGTGAAGTCCGTCATATTCAAAGAAGTGGATATATGTAGAAACCCATCATAGTAGAGAGTCTGAGTTCTGTGACAGACAAACCAAAAACCGGCCACTTCAGTTGTTGGAAGTAATTGTACATTGAGGTAATAGGTAATCTAATAAGACCGAAAAAGAGCTTAGAGCACTTAAATATTTTGTTTCATGAAATTTGGGCCAGAAGAGAGTGTGAGTTCATCACGGTGATGCGCTATTTAAAGTACTTTGAAAGTTTGGTAAACATTGTTCTAGATAACTGGCACCAGTTTTTCATATTTACCTGGTACAGATTCTCGATGTGATATTCTAATATCATGCAGGGACCAGAATATTCCTATTCTTTCTACTTCTCTGCCATTTTTAGGAGACTATAGTGAATTTCCCATATAAAGGGGATGATTAACTTTAGGTGGTTTTCACTTGTCCCACAAAAATAAGAAAAGTACCTAGGAAATGGATAATTCACATCCACATTCAGTTTCTCAAAGTTTTAATGATTTAAGATAATATGTACCTCTTTAAAATAGTATTGGAGGGAAGTGAGAAGATGGCACAGTCTTTAAATATGCAGTAATGTGCACTTACTGTTTTTACAATAAATTACTGAAAACAATACTGGAAAAATTTTGCTAAACAAGAGCTATATAAATATTAGGTATACTGGAAGTGAATACACAAGCATATGTATATATAACTATGCATGTCAGCATGCTACATATTACATTGTATATATATATATATATATATATATATATATATATATATATGCATTTGAACCTGAATAAAGTGAATCTGTGAATGTGAATGTGTGTATGTGTAAGACAGCAAAAGAGAGGATGTGTCTGTTTTAGGGAATAAGGTAAACCACATATGATTAGAACAAAGAACATTGTTTTTGTAAGTCATGAACAAATGAGTGACTGAATTTTATAGTTGAATGACAGCTAAGCACACAGTTCTCTAACTTTATAACGAAGCATGAAAACTAAGCATGTTGAGTAACTGGGCTTAGTATCACAGTTGAAAACTAAATCATTGATGTATAATATTTCTCACCCAATATGTACAGTTGCAGCAGAGTATCCATGGGAGATGGGTTCTACAACCTCCATGGGCATCAAAATCTCCAGATGGCAAGTTCCTTATATCAAAGTTGAGAATCTATGTGGGTTTTCCTATGTACTTACCTCTAGACTAGTTTTAATACCTAATACAGTACAAACACTATGTACATACCGGTCATGCTGTATTTGTTTAGTGGATTATAACATTAAAAAGCTTTACATATTAATTACACATGCAATTTTTTAAATGCGTATTTTTTGATTTGCAAATCGCTTTCTCAGCATATATGGAACTCATAGAAGTAGAAGGTAGATGGTAGCATTGACTGCTTGTGAAGCACATTGAATTCTATGAGGAAAGGAAGGTAGTCAGCATTTCCCAAGGATATTAACCCCTGAAAACCTTTTGTTCTTAGAATTTTTAGTTAGCATTTTGTTGGACAGTAGTCCTCCCTCTACAGTACCCAAGGTGGGATTAATAATAATTTGAAGACATATTTGAAATCCTAGCATATTGTGGACACACATTCTTGATATTTGACCTTTTTTAATCTGGGAAAATAAAGCCATGTGGTTCAATAGATGAAGTATGGAAGACCTGCTTAGGGGAATATCAGTCGGAAGCACCAGAGCATGGGGCATTTGACTACCTGCTTTTGTTTCTTGCCTTCCCTCTCCACTTGAAGTTCTGAAATGGCAGTTGTATGTGGCCAAAAAACTGATAGTGTCATGTTTATATTACTGCTATAATTTAGCATTTTGCTTTACATGAAACTAAGTCATTTTCTCATATTAGGACTCAGATTTTTAATTTGATCCTCCTTTCATTGGTGATAGTAGCTAGTACTTAGATTTGTTTTTTTAACAATGCAACAGATTTTTTTCTCCATGATAAATTTCGTCTAAGGAGTAGATATATAGTAAGTCTTTAGCTTGATGTAAATTTATTTTTGCAAAGCAGTTTGTATATGAAGTAAACCACTACCACAAACCAAAAAGTTACCATACTTTGTTTAGGGTGTCCTATATAATGGCATATGTTATTTTATAAACTCTTGTAAATAGCACCTTCAACCACTTGCACGTTTTGCTTATGATTTAGGAAATAATGTGTCTTAATGCATTTTGATTTTGATACAGTCTTTTATCTTCTGCAAGCTGAGAAAATAGTTTATTCTATTTTGATACCTAGTGAATCTGTGTTGTATAATGCTTAGTAACCTGATAATTTTTTAAATTTTTCTATTCCTCTCCCTCCCTCCTTTTTTTATTTATTTCTAGTGGTGGGAAGGACAGCTGTTATAATATGATGCAGTGCATTGCAGCTGGGCATCAGATTGTTGCTTTAGCAAATCTGAGGCCAGAAGAAAACCAACGTAAGTAAATGCTTTCATTGGGAAGTTTTCTACATGACTGAAAAAATACCTTTATAATTACATTCTGTTGTGTACTATAGACAAAGGAGAAAAAAAAACAGCCCATACATATTTAGCCTTATTAAATGCCATGTTCTGCATAGAACTCACCTTTTGCCTTCACTTATACATACATACATCTTGCCAATCTTACTTTTAGCAGACAGGAATTGTGAAGCTTGGTGTTTTATATTTATAAAATAACCTAGCCAGCACAGATTTTCAGAGAGTTGAGTTGAACCATCTTACCCAGGATGCATTGCCATTCTACCACAACCACATTTATGAGTATCTCAGGCAATATACAGGTAAGTAGCAAATAGTGTCATGCCTCAAAGAGCTGGGGAAGCAAGATATATGTTCTAAATTTATAATGTAAGTGTTATTAGAATGATGTAGATTATCTATCTTAAATGTTTGTCAATCTGAGACTTGACAGAAACAGAAAGCCATATATTACCGCTTACTTATCTATAATAACAAATGCATGTACACATAGTAGAATCCACAGGGTATTTTTTGTTTTTGTTTTTTTGTTTTGTTTTGTTTTGTTTTGTTTTTTGAGGCTAGGTCTCATTCTATAGTCCAGGCTACTCCTAACTCATGTAGCCCAGGCTGACCTAAAACTCGTAGCAATCCTGCCTTAACCTTCCTACTGTAGGGATTAAAGGCATACACCACCACGTTGGTGGTGCTGGGAAATCAAACCCATGGCCTTGGGCTTGTTAGACAAGTGCTCTGTGCTCTAGCCACCAAGCTATTTCTACAGAACTTATGTAGATCTCATGTTTGACTTTTTAAAAATTTTTCTCCCCAGTGAAATTCTACAGTTAGAACTTTTGAAACAATAAATATGTTCACCAACTTACTTTTTAATACTTTTTGTTATACTCATATAACTAAAACATAAAGGAGAAAAGATTAGCCATTGTAGGGGTCTCCGTTCTGCGGGGACCCCAAAACAGCTGAGGAGGGGTCGGACGAGAGAGTAACACACTCTGGTAGCCCGTTTCAGTGAACGCAGTCTCACTTTATTTAGGAAGTACAGGGGCTTAAATAGACTAGGGTAATGAAGTTATCTTGGGCCAATTAGCAAGGCCTTAACTAGCGGGGTCGCCCAGGAGGAGGGAAGGAGTAGAGGAAGGAGGATTGGGCTCGCCAACCAGCAGTTGGCCACTGGACAAGAACTGGTGAAGTGTGCCTCTACCAGTTGTCCTGGATTAGTGTTAGGTGGCCTTTAACCCAACCTGAATCCCCCACAAGCCATGACTTAAATTTATGTATTCCTATTTTTCTCCATGGCTCTTCCAGTAAGATATTTTTACAGTACAGTTTACCTTTCCAGGTTATATGATTTTACACTACTTTTATTTTAGAATTAATTAATTGAATAATATATATTAAAACCTTAATGATAGTTTCTGGCATGATGTAATGGACTTTCCTCAGGGAGATATGAGCAAGTTCACTCTAGGTAGGGCACAGATGACAGACCAAATTAATGATTACATTATCGTCCATCATAGTGAGCCAGTGAGTTTATTGGCGTTGCATACAGGAGAATGGATGTGAGGTTACTTTCTAGAGCGTGCATGGCTCAGAGATGGCTACATCACTGAGAAGCCCATCCCATCTTAGGTGATGACTCACAGAAGCTGCATCCTGGAGCTTGCTCAGCTCCCTCCAGACAGCTTGACTGGAAGGCAAGCCTCCTCAGCAATTGTTTGTTACTGCTTTGTCCTTAGGACTCATAAGTTTAAGGAACTTCCAAATACCCATGAGGCGTTTACTTCCTGAGTCTCAAGAGCCTCTCTCCTCTCTCCAGGAGGGAATATTTCAGGTTAGAGCAACATGGTATACAACATGTTAGGCATCCTGTGAACTTAGTTGAATCAAACTAAATATTATCTTTTGCCCTTCCCTCTTTCCCTTACCTCCCTTCTTTTTTCCATTCCTGCCTCCATCCTTTTCTTTTTTGTTTCTTTAAGGCTGCTAGTTTCCTGTTTGTTTTTGTTTGTCTATGACAAGGTCTGGCTCTATAGTCCAGGCTGGTCCTAAACTCACTATGTAGTCTAGGCTGTTCTCAAACTCACGAGTGTCCTCCTGCCTCAGCCTCCTATATGCTAGGATTATAGAAATATGCTACCATGCCTGGCTAGTCCTATATCTTATATAATTTTGTCTTCGAGCTATATCCACTAAAATGGGTTATATATTTCTTGAGAGGAGAGAGTTTATCTTGTATCCTTATCTAACTGTTTTTCTGCACTTGGGTCATCTCTGTACCTTTACTAGGAGTTTACTCGCCCAGAATACTGAGCAGTTTTTTCAGTTAGATAATAGACGTTTCTTCTGTTGTCACGACCCAATTAATACTGGAAGTGGTATGGAAAGAGAAAGATTAGAAATGTTTTATGGAGAGCAATAAAACATGTTCCGTTGAATCAGGTGTAAATGCACACTCTAGGATTTTGTGCTGGTGATTAGTAATAGCTATTGCTTAGAAGTGTGTGTGTGTGTGTGTGTGTGTGTGTGTGTGTGTGTTTAATGAGTTACTAATTCTAATTTTAAATAAGAGAAAACCTTGAACCTAAGTGGGAAGTATACTGTGATCTCCGTGTTGTAAAAAACAGCAAAATCGTCCAGGCTTTTGCTTTACCAAAGAAAAGAAACTTCCTTTCCCTTGTGGTCATTCAGACAGTTGAATCTTTTAAACTATCTTTGAAATCTTAGTTAAAAAAAAAAAAAACAGATGTTTGAAGGCTAGAGAAATAGCACAGTGGTTAAAGCACTTGCTTTCAAGCTCAAGGTCCTAGGTTCAGTTCCCCAATATCTGCTTGGCATGGTGGCATATACCTATAATCCTAGAATTCCGGAGGCTGAGACAGGAGGATTGTCATGAATTCAAGGTCAGCCTGGGCTCCATAGTGAGTTCAGGACCAGCCTGGACTACAGAGAGAGACCATGTCTCAAAAATAAATAAATAAATAACATGTTTGTATAATATGTTATACAAATGATATGATATATATGATATATCATATATCAAATGAAATGATATATCACATATGATATAACTATTTTTCTTCTTTTCAATATGAATTAGTATATTTACTTTGTATGAAATCACTAATGGTAATCTTCCATGTGCTCATTGCTTACTGGCAGAATATTAAAATGATAAGCAAAATATATCTTTAAATTATTCCTGTTATAGAGTGGAGACATTTATTTAGAATATAATTAGTAATTAAATCAACTTAATAGAAAATGGAACCATTATGAATTAAAGTAAAAATCCTGATACTATTGTAGAAGGGAATAGATTGCTGTGGATTGTAGATGGAGAGGTTTAGTTATTATTGATTTAAAGTCAATAGGAAGTTGCAATTATTGAATGGTTCATTGGGTGACTTCTTTTTTCTTCAAATATTTTTAAAAGGAACCTCAGGGAGAAATGACTTCATACTGTAGAGCAAAGTTGGTTTGAGTGTATTTATAACATTGAGTTTTCAGTAGGTAGTCTGCAGAGGAATTTATTGCCATCAGTGGGGATAATGTGTGTGTGGTAAAATTCACAGAATTGTCTCTTTAAATTTGTAGTAGACACACTTGTGGCATGTTAATTGAGGTGCTTCGGGCAGTGTTAGGGCTTTTGGGTCTTATTTGATCTCACAACAGTTGTTGCTGTGTAGCTTCCATTAATGAAAGTTACATTGTGGTTAGGACTAAATGGAGCCTTAAAGAAAAATCATCTCCTGTGTTTTGAAGCCAATACAATGCTTTAATTTTACCAACATCAGAATATTTCTTGAAGCTCAAATTTCTTTGAATTCATTGATTTCATTATATCACTTATCCTTTAATATTAACCCAGTTTAGACCCAACCTAACTGAGATGAAGAGAAGCCGAAAAGTGTTTAGGTAATTTTGACTATATATTTTCTTCCTCCTGAGAGCAGGAGTAGACTAACTTACAGTACTATTCTGTAGGAAACCGATATGAAGCATGGATTAGTAATAGCATGGTACCTGATGAAGATTTTAATTATTACGGTAGTACTTACACTGTTCTCCCCCCATGCCTCCCCATGGACATTTTACACTAAGTGAAAACTCTGAACCTATTTGGCATATATACAAGTATATACACATACATATATTTGTTAAATTATTTTTTGAACTTTTATTTTTTGAGACAAGGTCTCGCTTTATAGCGCAGGCTGGTCCTGAACTCACTGTGGAGCCCAGGCTGGCCTTGGACTCAAGGCAGTCCTCCTGTCTCAGCCTCCAGAGTGCTGGGATTATGGCATGCCTCATCACATCCACCTTATGTGGTGCTGGAGAATGGAACTCAGGTACTTAGAGCTTGGTAGACAAGTGCTTTAACTGCTGAGTGTATTAATTTAACATATTGTGAACATTTCCGTGGCCACAGTGGTTTTCCCACATCTTCTTTGAAAGCACAGGTATCTCCACGAAATGGAAGTATTCTATGGGTTGAAAAACTTGAGTGATGATTAACGCTATGCCATTTTTGGAGGACTTGGAAGAATTAGAGCCTAGGAAATGTAGCTCCAAAGACCTCTCTTTCTGCTTAATTAATCTCCACATTTTATAAACTTTTTTATTTGTATTGACATTTATGGGATCTTTTGACTAGTAGAGATTGTGTTGATAGACCCAAGTTACCATGTTTCCCTGTACGTCTGTAAGTGCTGACAGTATTGAATTTATATATATATATATATATATATATATATATATATATATATAAATCAGGTATGTATGTATATATATGTATATACCTGATAGTATTGAACACACACACACACACACACACACACACAAAAACACAAACATATATACTTTTTTAACTTATGGAAAACAAAATATATCAGGAACATCCAATTTTTTGTGTAAATATTTTGTCATTTATTAACTAAGTAAATATTAATTTATAAAAAGTATTTTTTATCCAAGTATAGATGTCTGTTAATGACCTTGAATGATTTGAAAAAAATTTGTACAGTAAAAATTTAAATTCAATAAATAATTAAAACTTACTAGGTACATTACCTTTTAAAATGTTGTTATATATAGTTTTCAAATGTCTGTGTAATTTTTTTGTATGTAATAGTAGAGATGTTTAGAACTGGTGTGTACTAAATTGCAGCTTTACTACTATGCAATTGTTGCACATTATTTCACTAAGTACAGAAAGATATAGTAAGTTTTTAAGCTTAGTGTTGACTTTTCATGCAGTAAAACATGCATGGGAGTCATATCTTTCCTTTTCACTTGGTTTTGCTGATTGTTTCCTCTTTTACTGTTGCAGAGGAGTCTGATGAACTGGATAGCTACATGTATCAGACAGTAGGTCACCATGCCATTGACTTGTATGCAGAAGCAATGGCTCTTCCTCTCTACCGCCGAACCATAAGAGGGAAGAGCTTGGATACAGGGCGGCTGTACACCAAGTGTGAAGGTGATGAAGTCGAAGATCTCTATGAGCTTTTGAAACTTGTTAAGGTATGCAGATGACCAATTATATTTTTTATATTTATATTTACATTTTATATGTTTATATTAATTACACTTTTAAAATAACGTTTCTAAATTTTATTTGCTAAATTATTTAAAATAAATAGTGTATAAGTATTAATATCTGAACTACTTTTTGAAAAGATACTTTATTTTGGAGTAGAGGAAAAAAACTTAGTCTGCTCTTATAAAGCAAGGCATTTAAAAATAGGATCTCCACACTTATCAAGTAACATTTAACTCAGTTAGCTTTTCCTTAAGGTATTGGAACTGATAGCTATTCAGCCTTTTTTTAAAAAACAAATGTTTTTGAATGACTTCTATGTGTTTGATGTATAGTAGTAATGGGGCAGGGCAATGAGTAAGTCAGATGAATGCCTACTCTGCTGGAGGACACCTTCTAGCTGTAAAGGAGAGGCAATATGCAGGAAAAACTCCCCATGATTGATGTTGATGAGAAAGGTGACAGAAACTGATGGCCAGGACCACTGGAGGAATAGTCAGCTGGTGGTCAAGTGTGAAGTTTGTGAAAAGGTGAGGAGTAAGTAGACCTGAAGAAAGTAAGAGTGGGCCTTGCTTTTATCTGGTGGAGTTGTGAATTAAATACGTGAGTCACTGTATGTAAGAGTGACAACATTATGCTCTTATTAATTTCAGTAGACAAAATTTAGCAGAGATGTTTGAGACTCATATATCTAATTCATACTACAAGTTAATTAATGGGGGTGATTTTATATTGAGTGATTTTCATTCTCAATATCTAAATATAGTTTGGTATTTTAAAATTTGGATTTTGATCAATCCATTGATATTATTAAGAAAAAAAGAAGGGAAAGACAGAGACATGACCTTGAAGCAGGTCATGAAGCCGGCTTTTTTTGGAGAGAAAATTTTGACAGGCTTTTAGATATAAAGTGTGACAAAGTAAGAAATTTCAGCCAATGTTTTCTGTATGTCATAACATATTTTAACAAGGAAAAGAGAAAAAGATTTCTGTCTTTCTGACATTGCATTTCATTATCTTTTAAGAGAAGATAGCCTTTTCATAAATTTTGTGATGAGATTGTGTCAAGAAAATTTCTGGTCTCAAATCACTCTAATTGGAGTACTTTACATTTGATGCTAATTAAAGCTTAATTCAGGATTCTGATTCAAAAAGTATGAGCCACTTATATTCTTTTAAAGTTTTTCATTAAAATGATTCTTATATATGAATACTTTTTATTTAAAAAAGGAACTGATAAAAACACTTATTGGTTAGTTGTAGATGACATAAGTTAATGCTTTTCATAGGTAGTTACAGAAATAAATGACAGTTCTTGATTATCAGAAAGCAAGAAGAGTCTTCTTGTAAGGGCTTTCTCTCTAACATGGGACACTTATGATATTGACAGTTTTTACTTTAATATGTGAAATACTGCATGCAGATACTCCACTTCCAGAGTTTCTGTTTAAGAGTATGGAGAAACTGGGAATTAATATATAATTATATGTATTAATATATAATATGTAATTCTAATACAAGCCAATATTAAACTGGGCATTAATATAAATATATGTTAATATATAATTAATATATTTTTAATATAAATCAATATTACCAAATTGTGGAACTTACCTTAATTGTAGTTGGATTGTTTAAAAAAATCACAAACTTGCTAAGTTTGGAGATACTATTTGATAATAATAGCCCTCCAAGAAAGGAAGCCTAATAAATTACTAATCAACTTAATTAGAAGTGGTCAGATTCATAGTAATTAAGAAGAAATTCTCTTTTCTATCTATTTTGTCTGGAGAAATGGATGCTTTGTCATTATCTTTTTAGTAACCATCAATTATGACATTAATTCTGTTAAATCTTGACAACTTCTGCCTTGATTATACATGATTATGGGTATACATGAAAGAGATGTTATCAGGTTGTCTGGGGCTTATACTTTCTTTTATTGTAGGAAATTTTAAGGTTATATGTATCAAAAATATAAGATTTTGGGGGAAGAAATTATATATTGAGGCTTTTATGGTTAATTCTCTTCTTTTTGAAGTAGAGTATTTACTATGAAACAAAAGCTTATAAATAAGTGATTGTTTTTTTAAACTAGATTAAAATAGATTTTATTTGGTAATTTGGATGGCACTTTGTATTCTTTGTATTAGGTAGAAATTTTTTAGTTATGTAAGGGACAGTTATATTCAAACCCTTTTAAATAAAAAGGAATTAATTGACAATGACTCAAAGGTAAGTTTGATTTAAGTAAACTAAATTATAGGACCAAATTATATAAAGTCAAATTTTTTGTTTTGTTTTTGGTTTCTTTTTCTGAATCCTTTCTGTTCACTCTGTTCTGTCAGAACCTTTGTGGTTAGAAGATGATTTCCAATTACATTTTTTTGGGCTTATTCTAGAAAGAAAAGCTTCAGTCTTCTTTAATCACTCAGAGGAATATCAAGACAACTTGATTCTATTTCTATCACTGGCCTGACTTAGATCATTCATGAGCCAGTCAGGTTTTTTTTCCACAAAGACTTTTTTATTGATGGGGCCTAGATCATCTGCTGTTTCTAGAGTGAGAGATGATTGCAATCATATTTTGTAGAAGTAGAGCAGTGGCAAGTCTCCAATTACAAAGTTAAGCTGTTGCTGAGAAAGGGTGAGCTGTGACAAGGAGGACATTGAGCGATGTGTTTCCCTACAGTTGATAGGTTTTAGCTGTTTTCAAACTGGGAACCAATCCTAGATATTTCTTTTTCACTGTTTTCCTGCATTTCTTTCTCCCTTTTGCCTCTTCTTTCGTCATCCCTCTGTCTTTTTTTTTTTTTCCAGAAATTGTTGACCATTGAAACCATAGTAATGAGCTTATAGTTTGGGAGCTGTATTGGCAGTAGCTCAGGATTTTCATACGTTAATGTCCTGTAGGCATGGTAACTCAACATGTGCAAAATGTATTAATTATCTTCCTACACAGATTTGCTTCATTTCCTGTATTGTTATCTAAGTTACAATGGAAGCACCATTATTTACCCTCATCTCCTAAGTCAAAACTTAGAACTCACTACTAGACTTTTGCTTTTCTCTCAGCCTCCACTTTCTGTTCAACCATTACCATTGCATCTCCAGTTGGTAATACTTCAGAGGCTTCCAAAACTCAACATATTAACCACTTTCTCACCACTACTGTGTTGTGTCTCTTATAAATAGTTACCTGGCCTTTAATGTGTTCTGTCTAGCTCTTCTATGGCACTGATATCAGCTGATCTGTACCAATGCTTAAAAACAACTCACTGTTGAGATAAAGTCCAAACACATTCACTAGAGGCAGAAGGCTCTATAACAAGAGGCTTTTGCATTCACACTAGTCTGATTTTGCTCTTCCCATGTATATATGATTTTGGGATCAAGTTATAATGAAATAAGTATCTAGGAGACTACTTTTTCATGTCTGAATCATTACTTGTACTTCTTTCCTAGAGAACCTCCTTCTTACCTCAACCCCTTTCATGACATCAGTTCTAATTTACCTTCTTCTCATCTACTTCATGGTAACTTGTCTGTACCACTTCTATGGCTCTCAGTGTATTATTAGAATTGTCTATGGAATAATCTCTTCTTAGTTGGTGAGACCTTCAAAAACATGAGTGTTTTTATTTTTGTACTTTACATAGTAGACTTCTTGGCATGTGAAAACTCTCAAAGACTTATTGAACAAAGTAGTTTTAGTTCAAAGTTTATCAAATTATTTTTATCTATTTATAAAATTGGTGGTTACTATATACATTATTTCAATATGTGATATAGAATTTGTGAAAAAATGGATTTTTTTGGTCTAGAAGCTTAAGGGGAATGGCCATCAAAGTGAAAGTTTCAAAACAAGGTACCCTATCAATAGTTTTGGCTGTGGAACCACTATCTTGGCCATGGAACCACTATCTGTGCTAAGGATAATTTTCCAGCTGCAGAGTATTTTATAAATATGCTAAGCAGACACTTTTTCACAATATTTTTAGTGTCTCTACTTTTGAAAACCTATTTGTAGTATTAAAAAAAAAAAAACCTACTTTGTGAATGTCTTTTCACTTTAGGTCTTGAAGGAAAATATTGTAGATCATTAGGGGGCTTTGAGCCAAATTCAGTTTGGAGTGAAAGAAACATGTGAGATGGCCTTAAGATTTGCAGAGAGCACCCAGACATAGCACTAATTAAATAGGCACATAGCCCTGTGCAGATTGTTCCTGGCTCTTCAGTACTGCACAGCTTGCCTCCAGCCCTGTCAGTTCCCAAGATTTTGGACATTAAACCTGGTCCCCTGGCACAAGAACTGCTTTTCTAGTATTGATTGTGGGCTCCAAATAGGAAGAGTTGGCATTGAAACAGACCAGTGTATACTCACTCCCAGGTGCAGCTTTACTGAACCTGTGCCATGTCTGGCCCTTCAGATGATAAAGTCATGCATGCATGAGGGAGCCTGTGATGGAAGCTGTGTTTGCAAACAAAAAAGCTGGACCATACTTATCAATTACTATAGTCCCAAAACTTATCTCCAGCTTAAAATCTTCCTCTATAGGTTGGCCCTACAACCTAGAAAATGTGATGTTGTTAATTTGTCAAAAATTATTCTGTCTCTTCAACTTGGAATTTTCTCTACTTTTTTTTTGTTCTTGGTGGTGTGTGTTTGGTGTATGACTGGGAATTAAGCCCTGGGCCTTCACACTGAGTTTCATCTTTAGCCCATTTTTTACTTTTCATTTTAAAGCAGGGTCTTGCTAAGTTGCTAGATTGCGCGAAGCCGGGGTCAAATTTGGTATCCTCCTCCTTTAGCTTCTCAGAGTGCTAGGATTAGAGGCCTGTGACACCAGGCTCGGGTCTCAACTTTTTATTACTGATTATGTATATGTGTTTTTCATGCACATATATACTCCATGTCTTTTTCTTAATTCAGTGGCTCTCCAGGATTTTACCACCTGTCTTGCATTCCTTTCTCTTACAAATTATACATTTCTTCCTATCTTATTATCTACTCTGTATTTTAAAATGTGCTGAGTATGTTTGATTATTCTTTCAGTTACCTCTTTATGTTTCCCATGCATTGGTGTCTATGTTTTAGTGGTTTTATTTTTATTTTTTTCTGAATATGCTATCATTTGTTTTCAGAGAAACCTTTTGAAGATGTCTACTTCTGGAGCCATACTGCTTAAGATGCTAAAAGTATATTTCTATTCAACAGTCTTTTACTTCATTTTTAGATGTAGTTAGTCCTGTCTTTGCTGTGTTTTCAATTCAGTTACTGAGAAGACATTAGCAAGATTCGCTAAGTATAGATTTCTTTTATTCAGTTGTTATCTCTCTACACTATCTGAGCATAAGGTTTTATTGATGTTTGTGTTAATAGTTGCATAGCAATATGATAGATGTCACTTCTTTTTAAGTCAGGTATATATTCAGTCAGCAAACTTAGCATAGTACCAAATTTGCAGAATATTCAGAGATTGAAGTTTTTAATTAGTGAGATGATTTTGTAGTAATTGTTCTATTATGTGCTGATGTGAGAAAATATAAGTGAATCCAAGGTTATCCTCATTTCTTTGTTTTTTCTTGTTAACATTAATTTGTATGAATACCACCTATACTTATAATATACTAGTATGGAAGAACAAATATATATGGATATGGTATAGTTTCTGTCCCCGAGAAAATAAGACACGTGCATAGAGAAATCAGTACAAAACTCAGCTGCCATTTGAGTGTTTTCAAGTATTGTGGGCTTCAGATAAGAAAATATGTCCTGTGTTGAGAGGACACGGGAAGTTTCATCTGGTATCCTGCAAGTTTGTGTGATATTGAAAGAGGCAGAGTGGCAGAATGAAGAGGAGAAATTAGCAAATGAAGGGCAGAGCACAGCGAAATTTATGTAAGCAGAAAATTATGAGCGGTACTGAAGAAACAGAAAATTATTTAATTTAGCCAATTTAGAGTTTGAGGAGAAGTAGATAGTAAGTCTGTAGAATTAGACCAAAACCAAAAAAAAAAAAAGTCTTAAATTTCTTATATTTTAGGTTCATTTTTTAGGCATTTGAAAACCCTGAAGGCAGTATTTCGTAAACTGTAGTTGGTTGGTTATAGTCATCTTTTTTTTTCAATAAATAAGACTAGATTAAAATTAAGTACAAAAACTGGACTAAAATAAAGTACATTGGACATATAAGATTAGCTGTTGTTTTGTACAACATTTGATGTGGTTTTTTCAGCTTTTTATTAGCTAGATGAATGGGATTTACTGTGCTGTTTCTGTATATACTCATACATTCACATATCCTGAATTTATCATAGCCATCCTCTCTCTTCTCCTTTGCCCTCCTATTTCTGGCATCTATTCTGGTTTTAGTAATCCTTCTTTTACTTTCATGTTGGCTTATTCATTTATTTAATTTCCACATAACAAAGAGAATATTGGGTGCTGAGAAAGGACAGCCTTCTTCAGTAAATAATGCTAGGAATATAGGATATCCATATGCAGATTGAAACTTAATCCCTATCTTCTGTCCTATAGAAAAATGAAATTAGAATGGATTAAGGACCTAAATAAAAGGCCTGAAACTATGAAACAACTAGAATAAACACACGGGGGACCCTTTGTGTCATTAATACAGCAAAGATGTTTTTGGATATGACCCAAAAGCACATAATACAATCAAATAGACAAATGGAATTGCATCAAACTCAAAAGCACAGTAAGTAACCAGTAGAGTGAAGAGATGACATACAGTATGGGAGAAAATTGTTGCCATTTATTCATCTGAGAAAGAATTAATATCTAGAATGCATTGGCAGGCCCCCCAAATTAAAACAATACTAACAAAATAGCAAATAATCCAATTTAAACATGGTGATCCAAATATACATTTCTGAAAAAAAATATAAAGAGAAAGGTTGGAAAAGTGTTCAGTATTATTAACCATCAAGAAAACGTATTAGAGAGGTGCCAGTTTACGGATGAGTTCAAGTTATAAACTAAGATACTAAGCTAGATGAATGAGAGGTTGTAAATGCTTGAATAGGAAGTAGCAGTGTGAAAAGAGAAAGGACAGACTTAAGGAAGGGTTAATAGGGGTGAAGCAGGAAGATTACCACGTGTTCAGGACAGCCTAGGATAATAGTGAGTTCAGGACCAGCCTAGACTACAGAGCAAGACCCTGTCTCAAAAAAAAAAAAAAAAAAAAAAAGAATACTATGACTTGATGATGGTATTTAGGTAGTGCTAAGAAGTCTATGTAAGGTACCTGGTAACTAGACAGTTTTGTGGCTAATATAGATTTTGCTGGGGAATATTGGTAGTTATGATGGTTCTGTATTATAAACATAGCAACCTTAATTTTGCAGCAACCTAGCTGTGGTTTTAGTGTAGGATGCTGTAGAAGATGGTTCTTATCATTCCGAATTCATTTAATTAAAATTAATCATTAAGAAATTTTGGTTCTGGTAATGCTTTAATGAGATATTTAACATTTTTTCATAGAATTATATGAAGTATGTAATACCTAGAATATTTTATTTATTAAAAGCACTAATGTGAATTCATGGAAGGAAAGTGTACAGCATTAATGTGTTTTAACAGCATAGCTTGTGTAATGAGTTGCAAGTAATTATTATTACATAGAAAAATTGTGTTCTCATAAATAAAGCAAAGTTCAGAGTCTTCATAAAATTTGTAGTCTTTTGAGGATCATACTAGACTAATGCTGGCATTAGACTTCTAAATTAACTGAACATTTATTTTCTACTTGTGGTAAGAAAATCTCTTACTCTTTATAATTTATCCACCAAATTCTTAATTAGGTTCATCTTTCCAAAGTGTTGACCCAGTCACCTTACTTTCTTCAGCAAAAATCTTCATTGCTTGTAATTGATCTATTAACTCTGCAATATGCCGTTGATTTATCTTCCATCTTTTCCAAATTTCATTACATGTATGCCTAACTACAGTCAGAAGCCATTCTTTCCCACATAGTCCATGTCTTCCTCTGTCTAGTGATGGTTTAGTCAGAGAGAACCTCTCCTTTCCAACTCCTTTTGCCTGATGTTTTCTAGAGAGCTTTTTTGATTTATTCATAATGGAATATATTATCTTCTTTGCTGGAATTTCATATAACATTATAATTTTTATTAAACATTTAATTTATCTTGTTGTATGTGACTAATTTCCTTTAAGAAAATTATCTCTTAAGGTTTTGTTTGCTTTTGTTTAAAGATTTAAGCACAGATTAAAGATTTTAAGTAACTTTCCTGCTATAATCCCAGCATTCTGGGAGGCTGAGGTAGGAGGATCACAAGTTTAACCCAGTCTGGGCAATGTAGTGATACTTAGCAAGAAACTACCTCAAAAATAAAAAGAGGGGCTCTGGAAGGAGGAGCAACTATGGATGATGTAGTTTAAAAGTTCTGAGTTAAATTCCCAGCACTGTAGTAAAAAGTGCGCATGAGTGTGCAGACACATGCACACATATACAGTTACATATACATGTACATCTGTGTAACTTGAGGTGTAGGGATTGCATCACACTTTTTTTTTTTAAATGGGATTCCATGTCACTCTTGGACTATGGTAAGCATTGATTAAACTACTCCTCTGAAATTAAGTCGTTGCATCTGTAAACCATGGATATATCTTCTATCTTTCTTTTTGTCTGTTTTGAGAATGACCAAGAATATATATGAAAGCCTCTTATTAAAGTTTTACAAAAGATACTGTATAAATTGTTATTACAATAATTATGTTTCCAATACTGAAGATTGCATCCAAGGTCCTCACACTGAACTATATCTTAATTCTTTTTATTTATTTATTTATTTAATTATGACAGGGTCTCGGTAAATTACTGAGTTGCTTAGGCTGGTCTTGAACTTATAATCCACTTGCCTTAGCTTCCCAAAGGGCTAAGTTAATTTTTCATTCTTTTCCTGTAGATCTCATATCAATCTCAGGTCTTTCTTCTCTTTTATTCCTTATCTTCTAACATAATCCAGTAAAGTTAAGTAAAGCCATTTTTTCATTACATACAAAAGTCTATTAATATGTTAATATTAAGTAGTTGCTGGGCATTTAGATGAGTGTAATTCTTCTTGACCTTATTAGTAAGTTAGTGCAGAGAAGAAAAAGAATGGTGATCATTCAAACTGTGAGAAAGGTTTTAATGGGGACAAACTTATAATGTATTTTGATTGAATTTATCTTTCATGATTTGTTGCTTATAAATTTTGGCACTCTTGGGTTGTTTTTTTTTTTTTTGGACTTTTTCAGTTAAATGGGTCTGCTTTACAAGAGATAATGTGGAATTAATATTTTTATCTAATTTCCTATGTGACTAAATGGGCACAGACCATTTTAAAAGGAGATAAAGAGGTGAAACTAAAGATAATGATTCTAATTCAATATGTCTTTTTTCATTAAATTTTATTTTGGTGTGTTCTTTTAGATTTCAACTCCATGTTTATCTTTGAATTTTAATCAGGGTATTTTTTTGTTAACTCATTTGTAAAAAGCCTCAAGCAAAAACTCCCATTTGAAACTCCGATGAACTGAGTGTAGAAGATTTAGACTTTTGTAAGACTACATAAAAAAAGAAAATATTTAAAAGTGACTTCGTGAATGTCTAGGAGTGATAAAATGGAGCAAGTATATGTGCACTTATTATAGTTTGGGTCTGGGATGTCCCCCAAAAGCCTCATGCTTAGAGGATGAATCAGTCAAGGGGGTTAATTTATTGATTTCCTGTGCCCGTAGGAGAGTAGGAGATGGGACCCAGTCAGAATGGGAAGATCACTCGGGCATGCCCCAGTGACCCAGAAGGAATGTGTCATAGGGACACAAGCTGGAAGCATATACACTACCGCTAGGCTCTGTTGGCTTTTCTTTTTTTGAGGCAGGGTTGTTGTGAACTCACTGTGTAGCTCAGGCTGTCCTTGAACTCACAGCGTTCTTATTACCTCAGCCTCCTGAGTTCTGGGATTACAGGCATGTGTTACTGTGCCCAGCTAAGCTTTGTGTGCTGCTGAGTAATTAATCCAGGACCTGTGTTTGCTAAGAATTCTAACCACTGAGACATGCCCTCTTCCTGTCCTGCTGTGCTGTGTTGCACAGCATCTCTCTGTCGGAGTCCTCCCCAAACCTTCCCACCTTTGCTAGCTACTCATGAACGGACTGAGACTTTCTGAGACAGTGAGCTAAAATAAACTTTTCCTCTCTTAAGTAATGGGTGTTGAGCATTGTGTTTCAGTAATGAAAAAGAAACTAAGGTTATGTCTGTTTGTAAAAGCCCCCTCAACACCAGCAGAATTATACCATACCTGTTTGGAACACCTTACGGTGCTAGGCCATGTGATGACTTTATGTACTACACAAAATGGTTGCTGAAAGAGCAGTTCTTAAGCTTACTTAACAATAGTCTAGTCCATCTAACTTTGGCAAAATTCTGTTTTTATCAGTCTTATCTATTTATAAAAATATACACCAACAAATCAGAAGAGGTAGACACTCATTATGAGAGATTCAGGTCTGTCTCTTCTTGAAAGACTTCTTTCTACTACGGAATTGATACTGAGTTCATTGAAATATTCTGTGGTCTGTTTTAAGACCAGTTTTCTTTTGGGTTCTTCCCTAAGAAGTAATTTTACAGAGAGGTGGACAAAGAAAAGGAAAAGAGAATTGTTATCCTTTGGTAAATAATTGATAGTCTTTTCTTTTGAGCTTTCTTTAATTTAGGTCCTTCAAATGTTTTGATTGGTCTTATAGCCTTTTTTTTTTTTTTTTTAAATTGAGACAGGGTCTTGCTCTGTAGTCCAGGCTGGTTCTGAACTCACTATGTAGGCCGGGTTGGCCTTGGACTCATGGTAGTCCTGCCTCAGCCTCCTGAGTGCTGAGATTTGAACCTGCACCACCATGCCCTGCTGATGTGGTGCTGAGGAATCAAACTCAAGAACTTAAGGCTTGCTGGCAAGCACTTTAACCACTGAGTTATTCTTCCAGAAGACCCTCATATCCATTTTTTGACTTCCTTAATACTCATCCAAGTTCTTTTGATTTTGAGTAGTTATTAACATGGAACTGATCATTAAAAGCTAATAAGAATCAGACTAGAGGATTTCAGCATAGGATAATGTGGTACTTACTAAGTTTGGAAGTGAGAAGTACTCTTGAACTTTTCAAATCTTATGTAAATTTTTTGTATGTGTAAAGTTTCCAGGAAAGAGGGAGGTCCAAAATTTTCTTAGTCTCAAAGTGGTTAAGTTCTTTTCAGAAGTCTAAGAACTACTGTTATTAACCACTGATTTCAGGAAACCTTTTAGCCTAGGAGTATTCCTGGCCATTCATGTCAGGAAACAGTCATCTTCTGAACTTGTGGCGTGCTTTATACTGTGTGCCATGAGATCTGAGGCATTTTCTGAGCTTTCCAAAGAATGAGAAGTCAGATTGACATAGCAGCTGAGGGTAGATGAAGTTGCTATGTATTTCTCAAGAAAGACATTAAGAGCCTGGTATCTTAAAATTTTAGGTAAGAATTGACAAGGACTGCAGGTGGAGCCACTGCCATGGGTATCTCATCCTTAGATTGCATGTTGAAGGACATAGGATAGGGTCGAAAAAGGCGTTGCGCTTAATTTCCTCAAGTGTTGCTTTCCCTTTTAGAATTTCTCTTTGTTGCTTTTAATTTAATATATAGTTACTATGTTACACATTGCTTGTATGACTATTTGCATGTATATTATCTGTAACATCTGGATTGTACTGTGTGTTTTTCAGCTTTGGATATTCTACGGTGCTCATCATATTGTCTTGATTCTGAGTGGTCTTCAAAAGTTTTTGTTGTATGTTTGTACTAGGGATGCAGTTTAGGGGTTTTCACTGATCACAGGCAACTTCATGGCCTTACAGAGGTGACATTTCTCAGGACTAATTATCATTTTCCCAGCTGTTAACTATTAGCTTTTATTCTGTAGATCATGTAATTCTTTCTCCCCTTTGTTTTTCTTTGGAAAACCCAGAGCCATGTGATTTCTTTGAACTTTTTTTATACATATACCTTCTGGGCACTTTTTTTTATACATATACCTTCCAGTCCAATAGGGCTTATCATACTTACTCAGATAAGTAAACTCGGATACTGAGAGACTAAGTAACTTATCCAAAGTTATACAGCTAAAACGTGGTAGCATATACACTGTTAGTTATTCTATTTGCTGCCTCCTAACACTGCATTTTGTTGATTCCTGCAGGTAGTAATATATAACAGTATATACGCAGTGCACATGTAAGTTAGTGTGGCATGTAGAGTTCCATAGGGAAACAATGGGGCAGGTATATAAGGGGTAAATGGGCCTCATGAGTCATACATGAGAGTAATGTCTGTATTTGATCTCTTTTTAAAGCTCTCAGAGTAACTGTAGGTTATGTTTACTCAAAACATGGTCCTGGGATTAATCAGGTGCTAGCTTACGAAATGTCCATGTTTTGGTCAAGATGAATGAGATATATACAGAAAATAAAAATAAGCATTTTAAAATTGCATACTAATTTGAAAGATTAATTTGTATTTCTTGAATCTAATAATAAAATTTTGCTTTTCTAGTTTTATCTTTTGAAAATCTTCTGTAATTAATTTTGGATTTTGTGTTTTAAAATTAATTTCTGTCTTCACAGATTTGGAATTTTTTTTTAAAAAGTGTTAACACAGTTGAAGAAGCACCATTCTAGATAACTGTTTTGCCAAATTTTTTAGACTATGGTTTGTTTGAAAAAGGAAAGAAAAAATCTACATGACATGTAGTTTGGAGTTACATTTTCATCTAAGCCTATTTCAGAATCAGTATTAGGAATGAGTGTATTTGGTTGCTTGGTCAGTTTCTTTGTTCTGTTAGAGGGGTTGCTAACTTGAATTATTTTGAGAGTAAAGAGAGACATGGTTTATTTTTGTTGCTGTACTTGTCCATCATATATAGCTAGAGTCTCCTTCCTTGATTTATTAAAATACTTAATAAAACAACCTTCTTAGCAGTATGTTCTAATTCTCTGGAATAACAAAAGTAAGAGACAAAAGCGCATCATCACTGATGATGCCACATTAGTAGGTTTTTCTGTTGGAGAACACAAGTAGTTTAAGCATGATTAATATTTGCCATCTTGGCACAGTTTATAATTTTTTTCTTTTGTGTAAGTTGGGAAAATTCCCTCTTGTGCTATATAATATGTTATGGACTCATGTAAATTTACTAATCCTAATATGGTCTTTGAATGTTCACAAATTACCTCCTTTTTAAAGATTATTAATGAAATTAACTTTTGATGGAAAATCCTTCACTATTTTTGCATGTTTAAAAGTGTGACTGTGATAAAGATGTGGGCTAGAGTATGACCAAGCATTTCACATAGAATGAAATTAAAATGACACAAAAATACTCAGCTTGACTACCTCAAAAATGCAAATTGTCATTTTGGTTGGAATCAGAAAAAGTACTGATCTTAGAAACATAGGTGATCTTTTGAGCTACCAGTAGCTCTATAAATTGGTTCCACCTTTCTGGAGGATAATTTAACAGACCTAATCAGACCAAAAAAATATGCTTCCTTCTAGCAATACACCCCCCTTTTCCACTTTGGAGAATTTATACCAAGAAAAATAATTAAAAATTTACTGAAGATTTAGAAGTGATTGGTGATCTAGATTGTCATATTTTCACACGTGGAATGCTGTATAGCATCAAAAATGAAATTGTAAAAATACATATGTATAAGAGAAAAAGAATGTCAAATACCTTGCCTAACAACAATTTTGCATAATGTGTATATCTGATTATATACACAAAAATATCTAATGATTATATTTTATGTTTGTATATGGACATATAGACAGTATTGCAGGTAAAAGTAATTTTTCATGCTTGAATTTTTTTTATTTTTCCTTCTAATGAAAAATGAGTGCATATTGCTTTTGAAGCTGACTGTTTTAAAATGCACAGAATGGTGTAGGAAGGGGGGAAGAAACCTAGTAATCAACAGGATGTTGGCCATTGCCTGGGTTCTTTGTGAAGGTTCATGAGGAGCCTGTTTTTCTTTCAGGACTGGTTCTTGAAAGCTGTGCAAGAGGGAATTTTCATTTTATTTATTTATTTTACTGTGACAAATGTCTGTCATTTTCTAAACAAGAAACCCAATGTCCCAGTTAGGTGTGTAGAGCTATTTTCATTCACTCATAGTCCTGTTGTGTAAATACTGAATAAGCAGAGACAGCCTGACTGGTGGTGAAAGATGGTAAGCCAGCCTCGGGGCTTTTTTGGTCAGTCCTAAACCTCTGATTGCCACGTTTTCCTAATTTCCCATTTCCAGGGCATCACTAGAGTGACCTTGCTTGCAGAATATGATGCTCTGAAATCTCCAAGATTTTCACATGCATTTCCAAGTGGGCAGCCAGGGGATTGTTTATAGGGCTTCAAATGAACTGTGCACTCACAGCAAGTTTGATAAACACACATTTCCTTCTTTTATCAGTGAGATTGCAGAATGTGAAGTATGAGTTTCCAGTTTTACTAATTCCTCTCAACCCTTTTCCTGTTTAAAAACTTAGACATACTAATTGGATGCTGATCCATCCCTGTTTTTCATTCTGCCTACTGGTAGGTGAAGGCTTATCCCAAGACTTACCTAGCCAAGGTTTGGCAGACCTTCAAAATTGAACTTTCCTTATTCAACATAAAGGAGATTCATCCCCTGGAATGTAATGTGAGCGCTAATTAACAGTAATGACTGCTAATCACTTTGCTTTTTATACTCCTTTAGGAGCACTGCTATTATCCAATGTAGTTAAGTAAAATGCTTGTGTATGAATCAACAACGCTGCATCCTTTTAGCAGCTATTGCTCACAATCAAGCTTTGCATAAATTAGAGTTAACTAAAATTGATTTTAATATGCTGTGTTTCTGCAATTGTAAACTAAAATACCCAGTTAAAAGTCTTGAATGTTAAAAAGACAGTACCTGAGGGCTTAGTGCAGTCATCTTTGTGGTGAAATAAAAACAATATATTTCAGATAAATTTTCTGGCAGTTTATGACATTTTCTTTTATATTTATTTGAAATTACATATGACTTCATAGTTGCACAAACACGTCAATTCTCTTATAATTATTAAGAATCAATGAGATGCAATAAGCTTAATGTTTAACTCTGATTTGATGTATTGGGTTGTAGAGGATCTTACAGATTTTTTTAAATTATATAATCCATTTATATATACTTGTTCAATAGGTGAGTACATTGAACACTCATTTAAAAGATTATTACATTTAGTATGTCATTAGAGTATTATAAAAGCTTACTGCTTATTTACATGTGTTCAACGTATCTCCAAAGTGCCTTGGAAGGAGCCTAAGCAAAATCTGTAAGTTAAATAATTTAAGGAAGCTATGCTCAAGTAGCATTTTGGTCAAGTTAATAAGCTAAGGCTCAGAGTCAGTACTAGTGACTTTTTAACAGTGGTTTACTTTTGACTTTTATTGGCTGAAAATAACTTGTTAAACTGGAGCTTTTATAATAAAATGAAATCTATATATAAGTGAAAACCCCTTCCCCTCTTTTTTGATTTATGAGTAGGTTGACATTATTGAAGAATTTTTTTAACACTTTCTCAGTTCTACTTTGATTTCAGAGAAGGTGTTAATGTCTCTGGAAGTTTCAGAGTGACAAAATGAGTTTTTATGTTCTTTTTCTCGGGAATTTGGGATTTTACACGATAGCCTCATTTCTATGTGAAATGGTGGTATGATTTGACATTATGATAGTGGGGTATGTTTCTTTCTCATTTTGAATATTTTCTTGTTTGTTAGGCCATAATGTTACAATTCTCATAGATAATGTCAGTGTTTCCAAAGAGGTACAGCAATTCAGGACATTATTTTAAATTATCTAAATGCAATAATTTTGTTTTTTTCATATTTATATTATTTGTAGTTTAAAAATTAAAATTTTTGCTTAACGAGCAAGGAGAAAAGTGAGTGTATAAAGCTTATTATATCATGCTAGTTTTGTTGTATACATTATAAGCGTATGTTAATAAAAACCTGTAGTACAGGACTTTATTGTATTTAATTTCAAAGAATCATAACATGAATGGTGTGATGGAACAGGAAAAAATGGAGAAGTATATTGAAAGCCACCCATTTGTAATTACTAGATTCATTGGTATAATGAATTTATTTTAAACCATGGTGTTATGTTGCAGAAAAACTCAAATTGTATATATCTTTGAGGAAAATTTTGATTTATCTACTTTGATTCTTTTTTTTAAATGTGTTTACTTTCATCTGAGAGTGATTGATCTTTAGCTGTCGTTTTGCCCAAAGAGGGGACAAATGGAATTGGCCTTTTAGACAAAAGTATGCAAACAGACCACATTCTTCCTCTTGATAGAATTATGGAAGGATTGCTTGGGGTGCCACATGCATTTCCTGTTGATTGTGAGGAGGGCTTCTGCAGTGGGTGCTGTTTCCAGTGGATAAGGCGGTGCTATGATTAGTTCCCTTCCTCATGAAAACACTACAAAGGGAAATGCAAAAACGTGTGCAGTGCACTTCTCAGTTTGACAGTTGTTTTGTTAGATTTTTTTCCCTATTGAAATCCGACCTATTTTAGAGAAACATAACATTTTGGGTTTTTTTCTTTATATTAGGCTTAGTAGATTTCCATGTATTTGACCCTTTAGAGAAATTACATTATAGACAGTTTTCTTCCTTTTAGGCTTCTATTGTAACGCTTCAGTGCTGGTACAACAGTGCCCTCTGTAGTCTTCTAGTGAGCACTAAACAGATGGAGATGCTTTGAAATATTCAGGTAATAAGCAGGATATTTACATTTAATTTTTGCTCAAACAAGAGACCCCTTTTTCCTAAGTAGACAATCTTGTTTTTCACTAGTGGCTTTACTTTAAACAAAGGGAACAAAAGACCATTCTGAGTTTTGAGTTTTCATGTACAATTATTGGCTACCTCTTGTTGTTACCCAGTGGTAAATCTCAAGTTTTATCAGACATTCATCAGAGTAATTTGAGATGGAAGGAATCTTACAAGCTATACTGTCCCCCCTGCAGTATCTTTTTGAAGTTGAACTCAAATGCGAGCATTCTAAGAAATTTTAGTTCCTTTGTACTTGTTTCTCCGTTTAATTAGAATCTGAGCAGGCTGCCTAGAACCTAACTTTTACTTGTTCTTGAGTTGGCTATCCCAGGCTTTATACATGACATTATTTAAATTCAAACCAAGAGAATTACACAATGTCTAAAGTATTTGTTATTCATTAGCATTGATTTAAATTTTAGATTTTTCTTCCTCTCTTCTTTGGTTACCTATTTGATTGCATATGTGGGTATCTAAGATTTTTAATTTTTAAATACAACTGGATGTGAAGTTATTCATTGATAATAAAATCAGGCATTAAATCTAAATATAATTGTGAGAGAAATTTACTTGGATCCAATTTAATTTGCTTCCGAATTATTTTAGTAAAAAAGTATTAATCCAAGTCCTAGTTTCTTCATGTATTTACTAATTAATGTTAAACACAATTCCAAACTTTTGAGCTTGCTTTGTCATCTGTAAAATGGGGATAAAAATAACTTATTCTTTGAGATATTTTGTAAAGGATTAAATATAATATTTTTCGATTGGCATGGTCATTATTAATACTTAACTAGTAACTATTTCAAGTGTCATACTGCAAAGCTGAATGACTACATTATCGGCGGAAATTTTAATATGAAATCTAGAACATATTTAATGAAGTTTATTTTTTTTAAATATTTTATCTGGCAGCTTGAATCTGAATGTTGGCACAACTTTCTTGGGTTCATGTGGAATGATAAAATTAGATGAGCATTTACTTTCAACTCCTGGTAGACCTCATTTCCAAATGTCTTAAGTAGGCATCTTTATAAACTTTATTTTAGTAGACAGTTCCTCACAAGACAATATTAGGCAGTATGTGAAAAGTGGTAATAAATACAGCTTAGAAAAAATAGACCTATTTTCTTGCAAAGTATTAACAAATATTTAGGATATCTTTTCATTCCTTAATTTCTAAGTGGTTTTTGCTTCTTCTCCAGCAGCAAAAAAAAAAAAACACTAATATATAAAATAAATGAGAATAAATTTTATCTGGTTGAAGTGGATATGGTGGCCTAGAGTCTGTTTTCTTTAAGTGAACAACATTAAAAGCCACTAATATTGCACTGTGAAGGTATGCTTTATTGACAGGCTATCACTTGTTTGTGTAAAGTCTTTGTCTTAATTTGAATTTAGAGTGCCTAATTGTGTGCCTGGAACATAAAAGATTCTCGATTATTGTGTGCTGCATATAGATTTTTTTCAATATCAAACTTTTTTCCTATTGATATGTAGAATCTCAAAATACAATAGGTGTACAAAATATATACTATATGATGTGGCTGTACAATATTAAAGTAATTGCATCCTTCCAGTACAGTCATCAATTAATTTGTAAAAATTATATAAATAGTATACAAGATGGTTAAAAGTGATTACTATATTCTACAGAGATACATTTAAAGATTCAGACATTTCAGATGACCCAATATTAAAAGTAATCTTATATAAAGAAATTCTGGATTGAATTTCGTCAATAGTCAATGAAGTGTTTTCCTTTTAAACTTCTTATGCTTTGTATTGATTTTGAATAACTTAATTTTGGTATTATAACAAGCCCGTATTCCCTACAATAATCCAAGTAAGATGGGAACCACAAATGTGTTTTTTTTTTTTTTTAATCAGTATGAGGGAGCCAGTGTTCTAAGCTGATAGGATGAAAATGAACAGGAACTTAATAAACCAAAAGCAATGGGTCTCTTTAAGATAATGGCCAGTTATAGAAAGAAGCACATATAAAATTTAAATTTGGCTTATAAGACTGACAGTATGCCGCCTCCTGCCTCCCCAAAATGGAATAAAGTATTTTTCCTTTGCAGTGAGACTACCAAATTAAGAACCCTCTTAATTAAAACAATGATAAATGTAGATTACATTACTGAAGACAGTGAAATACAGCTGCTGTGTCTAGTGAGAGCTGCATAATTTACCAAGGCTATACAAAGACGCAGTGGAGCAGCCACTGCAGACTGTTATAGGACACGTCCTGTTTATTCTACATACATTTCTTTTTTAATTAAAATGTCAATGATAATTTTATAGCAGTCCTCCAAAAAAATCCCTTTTAAATTTTTTCAAGGCAGAAGAATATGAGATGAGATCATTACTGCCGCTGAATGAAATAGATAAAACCTCAGAAAAAATAGCATGCTGTTATTTTTTATTAATTCAGTTTTCTTTATCATGAATTGATATTGAATTATATGACTTTTTCATGAATCTTACTAGAGAGAAATGTGGCAAAATCTTTGAATATACACTTTATTTAAAAATCTCTGGGCCTAGCTTTGTGGTACATGCCTGCAGGACTCGGAAGCTAAGGCAGGAGGATTGCTAATTTAAAGCCAACCTGGAGGACTTAGTGAATGCCTATACAAGTAAAAAAAAATCTTTGGGAACCACAAACAAGATTTAGTTGAATCCAAAGGTAATATTACTTACAAATAAAGGTATAGTGTGAATATTGTGAAATTCTCAAAGTAGGACATATACCTTCTACTGATAGGTGGCATCAGGATTAGCTGGTTGGTTTTTCCTTCTCAGCTCCCATCCATAGACTGTATTGAGGAATACTATTGCACATGTTAGAAGGAGATCGAAAAGTGATCGGAGATCAAAAGTGGTTTAGAAGCCTGATCACACATTTTCCTTCTTTAATGATGACCAGTGAATTCTTTGTATTTAAATATGCTTAAGAAAACCAGCCGTGTATGTCGCAGGCTATGTTGAAGTGAGCTTGCTTGCCTTCATGGGGTGAGAATTCTAGAGTTAGACCCGACTGTATTCTAGGTGCTAGCACATAGTATGACTTGGAAAGCCTTGTGGGCAGAAAATAGACACATCACCAAGAATTTTAAAATATATATGAGAAAACCATGAGAAGAATTTTATAGAAGGATTTTTATCTCATTTTTTTCTTTGAGCTTCAATAAAATGATAAATGAAAGAGTTGGAAAAGAAGGCACATGCTGTGAAACTTATTTACAATGTTTGCACATGCTGTATATTGCAGAGTTATTAACTTTTTTATCTTCATGTTCTAATTTTCTAAGTACTAGAAACATAGCTAATGAAGGTACAGATGATTAAGGTACATTATCTCAAAGAGGTAGCACTTTGAGTTTCAAGGCAGAAAGTTGTTGCTATAAACTAAAATTGTAATTGATGATCAATTATTTACTTTTTAAAGTTTGTGCATTTCTAGGTTTTCTGTTTGTTCATTTCTTGATGCGTGTCCTTTGATCTGTCTTTTTACTACATGTCCAAAGGATGCTTTATGCTGTACAGTTCATATAGTTTTGTCTGTGCCTATTTGAAGAATTACACTTATGATTCTGGTTTAGCTTATACTTTTGAGTAAAATCTTGAATAATTTATTGGTTTATTTGTAACTAGTTTAGAGTCTTTGGGATTTTACATAGATTAGGTAAATTTCTATCTCCTACTCCTCCATAACTGAAAGAAGATATTAATGAATTAGTATAGGTTTTGCAGGGCTTCCACCACAGTAACACTGTAAAGGTGTTTGCCAAAGTAAAGTCCTGATTCAGAGCTAAAATTACATCATACTTCCAGTTTATTGTATCCTTAGTCAGTGGTGGGAAGGTGTTCACTTTCCTCTTTTAAAGTAGTTTCTTGGACACCCTCTTTATTCTGGAGGCATCACCTCACTTATTTCATGTATTCTTTTGAATTGTAATCAATTAGATTTTATCACGGACTGAATTACATTTTATAAACTCTAATTTTAGGCTAATATCAAAGGGCCTTGTTTCTGGATGGAGTTCTTGAGCATTTGTACATATGTAGAACATTTGTTTTAGCTTTGAATGGCTTAATTTCCCCTTCATGCTCTTTTGCATAAAGTTTCTTAAAATGTAAGTAGTGTGCATTTTAGGCAGTGATATTAATAACAGGTAGAACTAGTTTGTGAGGATTTTATATAATTATAGCATGCCAGACCGATTGACACTTTATGCTCTTTGATAATTACTGAGTCTCTACTCTGTA
The DNA here is from genome assembly GCA_004027205.1 of Ctenodactylus gundi. NCBI lineage: Eukaryota > Metazoa > Chordata > Mammalia > Rodentia > Ctenodactylidae > Ctenodactylus > Ctenodactylus gundi. The sequence goes on along the minus strand of PVKB01000213.1, from coordinate 17,414 downwards.
GAAAACACTACTATTCACTGAATTCCTGGTTTTATGTAACAGATTTCTTATGACCATAAGTTTTTCTACCTTTTACTTCATGTTTTTATTGACCTGGAATCAGTTGATCAGTGAAGTTATCTATAATGGAATTGATTATGAAGAATTTACTGAAAAGATTTTTTTATGAAAAGTTAAACATTGTTAAGAATTACAATTACTAACATTCTAGCAAAAAATACTATGTTACATAGTTAAGCTTGTTAGTTTTATATATATTTAAGAGTGTAATGTTAATTATCTGGACAATTTGAATATGTACTTCAGTTGTATTTGAAAAAAAGACTGGTCTTAGCTTTGTAGAAAACAAAATCTGGATATGTAAAGTTGTTTTTGTTATGATTTGACATTTACTATTTCTTTTTATAGTCGTCTAGACTTAGAGTAGCTTCTTTAAAAAAGAAAAAGTGTTTTATTTTCTTACTGACTGCAGTTACTTGCTACTTTTGTGTAGTAAGTGTACTCCTTGCATTAGATGACATCCCCTTTGGTTTGTTTGTCTGGTTACCTGACTCTAATAGAGCTGACTTTTCTGTACTGTTTTGTCCTAATTTTTGTTATTTTTATGCGTAACAATCAGTTTTGTGTTTCCTCCATCTGTCTCCTACCTGACAAGGCAGTGTGTGGAAAGAGGGCCTTTCTTTAGTTACTTCAGAAGTTTTATTGCAACATTGTGGGATCCTTAACCTGTTCATGCTTTTTTTAAAATGTAAATTCTTCCCAGATTTTCTTTGATGCTTAGAGCAACTGTGTTTTTAAAATTAAAGAAAATATGAGGCTTAAGGAAGAGCACAGCCATTAGAGCAGTTCCCTACAAAGTGTAAGGGCCTGGATTCCATTTCCCAGCACCACATAAGCTGGGCATGGTGGCATACATCTATAATCCCAGCACTCTGGAGCCTGAGGCAGGAAGACTGCGTAGAGTTTGCGGCCACACTGAACTCCATAGTGAGTTTAGGACCATCCTTGACTAAAGAGTGAGACCTTGTCTCAAAGAAATAAAATAAATTAATTAAAGAAAATATATATAAAAGTTTAAAAATATGAAGATATCACTCAGATTTGATCTTATAGAATTAACAATTTGTTATTATTTCTATTCACATATTTAACATACATATATAGGCACATATATCTGTTTGCATAAATATATATAAAGTCCTTTGTGTATATAATTTTTTGTGTAGCTTTATGTAAAGCATCAGGAAGATTTTCTCATGCCATTAAAATGTCTTCAGGACAGATTTTAATGTTTGCTAGTATTCTCTTTTTTGAGTCTCTGTGTTCCAGGATAGTTCTGAATTCACTATGTAGCCCAGGCTGGCCTTGAACTCAAGGCAGTTCTCCTGCCTCAGCTTCCTGAGTTCTGGGATTGCAGCTTCCTGAGTTCTGGAGAATCTAACTGGGGTACTTAGCACTTGCTAGGCAAGTGCTTTAACTGCTGAGCTATTCCTCCAATCCTAATTACTGATATTCCATCATGTGGCTGTTTAAATAATTTCCTTAATGATTCTCTGCTTTTGTAAATTAGGTTGAATCTAATTTTTACTATAAACAATTGCACCAGAAATTATGGTAATTTTAAAAACTTAATTTCTTAGAATGTATTTCCAGACCCATAGTTAATGAATCAAAGAATATGATAATTTCTAAGGCTTTTGATAATATTTCATAGTTGATTTTCATAAATATTATACCTGTCTATAGATTTATTATTTCTATTTTGGAACACTTGAGAATGTGGAACTTTTAACTCAGAAATCTGTTTTTATAGTCCCTAACAGTTGGTGTAAACAAACTGAGAAGAGCTCATGTTTGACTGTCTTTCATTCTTGGAATAAAACCACAGTGGTATGTAGTAGGGCAACTCAGTCATGTGATAGAAAGCGAGGATGATTTTTCCCTATTATGAGAAATCAGTTTCTTTTGATTTGATGAGAACCAGTCAGTAGATGACCTGCTGCAGAGGGGGCTCTCTTTTACTATGTTGTGTACTAATGTGCCATGTGGATGAACGCAGATACAGATAAAACACATAAATGTTACTTTTTAAGCAGTTCTGAAGATATGATGTTAATTATAACTTCTTTTCAGTAGGGTCTATAATCATGCTAGAATTTCCACTGATTTATTTTTTGTTAGCATCGTGAAGTTTTGGAGCATTTAGATATGATTTGTGATTTTCTCTCAGTAAGTAGTGATAAAATATTGGGTTAATCATAATAAATTTGGACAAATATTCTTATATCTAATGTGTAATATTTTTTCAATATTTCACACTGTACAAATTATTAATGAAGATCTAAACCATTATTTTCTGTCCTAAATACCCCGTATGAAAATATTTTATGCTTTCTTTGTTTTTTCTGAACTTACTTTAATGCTGGTAATTTCTATCATGGCATTAAAAATAAAATAAAACTATAGTACCACTATTTTTAATTTACTTACTAGGCTTGGTAGTGTTGTAATTCTTTGTGAGAACAAAACCAATATTGATACTATGGTAATGTTTCTAGCTGATTATTTAGTTTTTGGAAACATGTTGTATCATCTCTTGGTATTATTGTCCTAACTTATGCTGTTGCTGTCTACTTCCTTAGAACTAATTCTTTCCATGTCTTCCTGTCTTCTGTAATTAGAGTATACCAGCTATGTGGCACTTTTTTTAAAATACTAAAACCTTTGGTAGTTTCTTTTCTATAGTGTGAAAGTGGTGTACCATGCTAACCTGGGTATATCCATGCAAGCGTGCTGTTGGTAAGGGAGTATTGAAACTCTTCTCATTCAGAACATGCGTGTGGTTCTAATTTTTTTCTTCTTTTATTCTTACTGTATTTTTCTTTTTTATTTCTGACATACATGTGTGCATGCACATTAATTTTCAAGTGTTAAAAATAAGATTGCAGAATCTGTATCTAATTTAAATTATTAATCCTACTTAATTTTCTTTTTTGTTTATTATTTATTACAGTAATATGCAATATTTATAGGTTTTTATAAATATAGATTCTTGTTTTCCTCATTGTTTCATGTCTCTTGATGAAGAAATGGTGGAACTGAGTGCACACTCATATTAGAGTCAAGCTTGATTATGCAGACATGTCCTCTGGGATGTTATTAAAAATTTAAGTTCTGATTCATTTGGTCTGCCTGGAGCCTGAGAGTTTTAGCACATGGCCATGTGTTGTTCTTTGAGGCTCCAGCTTGAGTGGTCAGGTTTGAAACTCTGGTTTTCGGTTAAGCAGAGAGTGTCTTTTATTTTGAATAGAACCTGTGAGTTTAACAACCTGTTCTTTATGTATTAGATGTGAATCTAATATCTATAAAGAGACTATTTTTCGTACAAAATCTAACTTTTCATGTTTTCTTGGTGTTGTGTGATTTAAACGGTATTTGACTGTAGAGGTTTTAAAGATCTATGAGTCTTATATCTTCTGAATAGTACCACATATTGATACAGTTCTCCTAATTTAGTTTGCTACTCAGTGTAGACTAATCATCTATGTATGTCAACTTTTATTTTTAGTGACTAAGTTTTATGGTATATCCTTTCCCGTTGATAACTAAAAACTTTTATGGGAATGTGGAGATAAAAGTAAGGGTTAAAAGGTAGGGTCATGAATTGAGAGCAGGGATGGGGCCCTTTCAGTACATGTGAGAGGTAGGCTATTGCTTAAAAATGTTCGTGTTTGTTTTTGTTTTTTCATTCATATGATTTTCACTAGAAGAATCCTCTTTAAACTGACTGATGTAAATTGCCTATTGAAAGTAGGAACATTCTTAATACAATAATACATAAGCAGGAGTAGTTGTTCTGTTTAAGTCAGGTGTCTTTATGTTTTTTAAGGAAAGAGCCCCACCATTTCCTGTACAAAAATAGATTGAGCTCTCGGCAATAAGGATATACATGAGAACTTGCTTAGTAATTGGAAGATGTTTTTACAAAGGATGATACGTCAGTGTCCTACAGGTTGGTCTGTTTTTTGCTGTCCAGTAATCAAATTCGTGATCATCATCCAGATACCAGTATATTTAAGAAGATAAAGTCTCATGTTTTATAACACTGATGAGGAAAAATGATCCAGTTACCCAATATGACTGGTTCCTGAGTTAGCAGAAGTCATACACTGTATTATATAACCTCAGTGAAAGAAAGGTAGAGAACTTTTCCCCGCCAGTAAGTACTATCTATGCTTGAAAATTAATTGTCATTTAATTTAGGACAAAAGAAATCATCCAGCATAGACTTTGCTTTTTCAAAATTTTTTGGGCCTTATTTTAAAACTAGGTACAACATTTAAGTTATTATTCCAACTTTGTCTCTGCTTACAGTGAATATAGATTACCCTTTCTTTAGTCAGCCTGCATTTAAAAAACTTATATTTTGCCAGAATACAGTAGAATTATTTGTGGTAATGTTACAAGTCTCGAAACTGCATGAACATTATCCTGCTGTTTTATTGTTTTATAATGTAAAAGTAAGTGCAAGCATTAAGAAATGTGCAGTGCTGTCGGGATCCTTCAGGATTTAAGAAAATTGCCCTAACTATTGGAGAACGGAAAATAATCTTTCAGGTCGCAAAGAGCAGTTGTTATAATATTGCTGAGCGTTTTGCTTTCTTTTTCCTGTAACCATAGTGGTAGTTTAAGTCAATGCTGAAGGAACTCAGATTTTATTTGATTTCAACAAACTGCTATTGCCTTCTAAGAATTACTTATAAAACAGCATGCTTAAAAATAGGAAGAAGATAGAGAAGTCTTTCCAAACTCTAGCTAAGTGAAGGCATAAATCTGTTTCTTGTAATCACTAGCCTAGTTTCTTGATCCAATTTGCAAATTTGATATAATAGTTGCAAGTAGTATGTGTTAATCACAAAACTGTGAAATTATGTTATGCTTCAAGCTCTTAATACAAATGAGACAAACATACAAACAAAATTTAAAGCCAATGCCTTCTCAAAAGTTCTCAAATGGCACTTGGGATTTTTAAAATATAAAGGAAGTAGGTATTCCTTATAGTTTTTTAAGACTTTATCTGACCTGTTTAAGCATATTTCTGTTTAAATACAGATTTTTATTTTCCATCTGAAACTAGGTAGGAGTCATTCTGTACACTACTGAAAGTATAATTCAGTTTAGCACAACATTTCTTCCTAAAGGGATGGTCTTTTCTAGTTGTAAGATATTATATTTCTTGGAATGATATTAACATTCATGATGTAGTGATTTTTGTCTTGATTTGAAAGATGCTTTCTTCTGCCCATAAAGGAGATCAGGAGAATATAATTTGTATCCTATTATTAAAAATAACTTTACCTTGCTTAAGAATAGGTATTATTTTCACAATGTTTTGAGGTATATGTATTTATATATTATAATATAAATACCATAAGCATTGTGAAACAGAAATCACATTCATTTCATTGAATTTTTAAATACTGTGTTGTATATTGGTGTAATAAATCAAGTAACATGACTGAAAATTAACAACTGTTATATCGCACCTTTTTTGCTTCTGTTTTCTTCCTATCTTGTGAAGAAGCTTTTTGGGTACATAAGAAAAGAGAACAACTGGTTATTGCATAGGAGCACAGATGTGTTGATTTTGCCTCAGCTTCAAAATTTATTATAACTTTAGGATAAAGAGGGATTACATTAATTAAATGGAATGTCTGAAGTAAAGAAGGAAGGCTCTGAAGGCCTTGATGCTATTTGGTGAGCAAAGTCTTGGCGTTCAGAGTGCAGCTATCCAAAGCTTAAAGCACTTTGGGACCCTGTGAGGGATGCCAGCACCATGCCCCTAGGCGCGCTGTCATTCAGCCAGCAGGTTAATTAACCAGAGGCTGCACAGTCCTCCTGCAGAACCTTTTGCTTTCAGTCAGCCCATTCTTGTTGCAGAAAATGCAAGGTTTTAAAAACCTTAAGCATTCAAAAAGTTATTTCTCTTAACAAAATCAGTGCAAAGTGACACTTTTTCTAAGAAGAAATTTTGCACACATACGTATATACACATATTTGTGTACATGTTTTGTAGTTTTTCTTCTTGCATAGGTGAGTGATTTTAGTGGGCTGAAACTTTAAAACCCAACCAGGATAAGATATGTAAAGATTTCTTACAAATTCCAGGTTAATGACTTACTAAATCATTGTAGGTAAGGAGCTCTTAATTATGATTTAATTGTAACCGTAGCAAAGTAACCAGATAACTCAGGATCATATGAGTAGATATGTATTTTCAATGAGTTTAAATTCTCTGGTCTTAGAAAGAAGCATATATTCTGTTGAAATTCAAGCTTGTACCTATAAACATATGAGATTTCAATAGTGAACTTAAATGTGTATTTATGTAACTGACTGCTCACAGCTACGCTTACTCAGACTTTCATTAAGATTATTTTTTATCTTTAGAAAAAACACTTCTGCTCATACATAGAAAATGTTTTGAGATAAATGAACATTTTAACACTATGTGGTTTGGTTTACAAAAGTTTTTAAAAAATAACCTTTAACATATCTTACCAGCGTACATCATATCTTTAAGACCATAATAAAATTTCTTGTTTCCTTTCTCAAAGTTTTTTAAATATACTAAGTATCACTAAGAGCCTGTGATAAGATATTAATAAATTGTTTTAGTTCATAAGATAATATTTGTACCTTAAGATTAGAAAAGAACAAGGAAGTGATTTAACACAAAAAAGATGTTTTTTATAAAAATTTTTAGTAGTGCAGCATACAACTCTTTCTTCTACCCACAACCTTTTTTACTTGACACTGTCAATTTTTTAGCACTCTTGCTGGAATATATTTTGTTGTAGTAAATAAAAGACAAGTCATTATTAAACAGATTTTGCTGTTAATTCAATGTATGATTACCCTTTGCCATAGGAACTTTTAAGGGCTTTTATCCAAAATAAAATTCATTAAAAATGCAATTTAAAAAATCTATTGTTAATGACTGCTTGAGTGACTGGCTCATAATTGGCTCATTACAATAAAAAAGCAACTGTTTAAGAGTCATGACAATGAGCCACATTGCAGAGTGAATGCTTCATTGTAGGGGCTGCATGGGTGCAGGATCCTGAGGTGCAGCAGAGAAGCAGGTAAGTGTAGACACCAGCACAGCTTTCCCTTTCACACCAGTGCTGTGAGGTGGGGTCGTGACCCAGCATGGGCAGTAGGAGTCCCTCTTATTTACAGTGGCCCACAGTGAAGAGTAAACTTAGGTAACACAGTCCACTTAAATGCCTACACTCAGACCTTTCTTTGTTTCCCTTCCCCACAATCTTTTCAGTTGACTTAAATTACAAAGTTGTAATCAGGAAATCTTTAGTTTTGTTGGAGCAGAAGGAACAAAGACTCCATTGTCATACAAGCCCTCATTACTACTTGCCCTCTTGTTAATGTTGGAAGGTATGTAAATAACTCTTTTTCAAGCTCCAGAACTTTTTCAAAACATTACTAGAAAGTTTTTATTCAAATAATTTGTGATGTAATATCTGATTATCTTGATTAGTTAATTATCATTTATTATACTTTTAGGACATGGGTTCAAATTAAGATGTAAAGGTAAACTCGATAATACAGAAAGAAAAATGAACTCTGTATAAGTATTCTCCTTAGCAGGTCAGTTTTCTTTTGTGCATGTGTGTGTGTTTGTGTGTGTTTATAAAAATTTTTAGTAGTGCAGCATACAGCTCTTTCTTCTACCCACAACCTTTTATACTTGACACTGTCAATTTTTTAGCACTGTGTCTCTGTCTGTCTGTCTGTCTTGGACATATCAGTGATTTGACAGATTGTATGAATTTCGCAGGGCAAAATTTTTTGATGTCAGATGTCAGCTGTTCTCTTTGGATTATAAAATTCGAAAGTCCTGGCAAATGTAAATAAGAATGGTCATTAATCTCTTCTTAGAGTTCCATCTATCCAGCAAAAATCCTAAATTCCAAGAGTAGTTGAAAAGGCTTCTTTAATGAGCCCTAAATTTCCAAAATGCTGTTCCTATTTGAGGCTAGATAAACAGTATAAGTTTTAAATCCCGGTGCCTCCTGCTTTTGTTTAGTCTACAACAGCAGCATCAATGTTGCTTTTATGTTCTGGTGACTGATTCAGGTGTAATTTTTCATTACAGGTATTAAATGTAAATTATTTTGAACTCTGAACATTAGGCTGGCCCATGTATGAATGCAGAATACAGGCAAGACAGGGATTTCAGCATCAGAATCACTCAGTGCCTTTCACATAAAATTCTGGCAGAGATTGATGATCGTAAGAGTTTAAGATAAATTAGAAAAAAATTCTCAACAAGATTTTCAATGGCTTTTGAAGAAATAAGACAAATGTATTTAGTTCATTGTGGCTTAAATAACCAGACCCCTCAAGTATTTCCATCACCACTCTCCTTTTTTCTATTATTTTTCATTCCTCGTCTCACCTTATTTTGAACCTGTGCATTTTTGCTAGTAGAAAGAAGAGAAATGCTTGCAGAGGTAACAGCCACTTAAAACTTAGTAGAAGTCATATTGCGTTCTAGTCCAACATTTCTGTAAAGATCTATTTAAGTAATTTACCTTTACTTCTCTGAGCAAAAATAAGCAATACATAAATCCGAATGGGAAAGCTTCTATCCTCCTCACACACATGCAGTTGAGCATGCATATGTGATGCCTTTGTGATTTAAAAGTATAATTTGGTAAACCATTAAGTCAAGGCCATGGCTGTGTATTATTAGTGCCTAAATATTTTACATATACACAGAAATTAATGTAGCTTTGGAAACTTGTGGAGTACCACTTCACTGCTTCGTGGCATATGTTGTAATATGTATATTGGATAATTACTTCTGGTCAAATTTTTAGCTTGGACGCAGCCTCACATTCTTTTTTGTGTGTTTGTTTTACCCGAAGATTATGTAAGGAAGAGTTTTTTGTTCACTGCCATTGTTTTTTTAAGAGAGTCTATAGTTGTATTAATGTTTAAACAAGAATATCTTCTGTATATTGCACATGTTGTATGATTAAAGTTATGATACCTCCAGTGATTTGTTAATTTATCTTCTATGTCTAGGATATACTGGTTTAGAATATTAAAGAAGAGGCCCAGCCATTTGGGAACTGGGTTCTGAGTGAGTGCTCTCTTCTGAGTATAGGATAGAGCTATCAAAAAGAGAGTAACTACTTCTCTAGAATAGTGTACTCTAGATTGCTGCTGTTGTCACCCTAATATATAGTGATGCTAGAGATGTGCTTTACACAAGTTTCTTACCTCTCTATACCGCAGCTTCTGTCTGAACAATGGAGATAAAAATTTTCTGCCTGGCGAAGTTGCTGTGAAGAATCAGTGACTTAACATAGATAGGTAACATTAGAGTCGAGAGTGAAAACAGAGAATTTTTTTTTCTTGAGGTATTTTGATAAAAAGAAAGACATGGCTAATAAATAGAAGGAAAGAATTCTGTACAATGATAGATATGTTTTTAGATATATTGAGGAAGCATTGAAGGTATGGGGCAGAAAGGGGAAAATCAAGATCCAGAAAAAGTTGAACACCATGATGGCGAGGACAGGTGTCAGACTAATTTTGGACATAAGAATCTGAGTATGTTTAGAAGTGAAAAATAGAATGATAGGAGGCTATCCATTCTAACAGATAACATTTTTCTTTGTGATCTTGGAAGGAAAATGACTTACTTCAGATAATTGTAGAAGAGGTAAGTAAATTATTTAAAGAGAATCTCAAATATGTTGAATGATCACTTAGGAAAAAAGAGATTGAAGAATATCCAAAAAAATGAGTGTTAACTGCTCCCTATTCTTTAACTGTCAAGAAATGAACTGCTTTGTGTGATTGTATCCCTGTTAAGCAAATAAAACTTCAGATGGGAGGTTATCTTTCAGTTAGGGGAGCAACAATTGGAAGTATTAGTCTAGATATTCTACAGTATTTTATTTTTATCCACTTCTAGCAGTAACCCAGAGTCCCATTTAATACTTAATCTGTGATTTTTTTGTTTAACTTTTGATGGAGGAAAATGTAAGCATTTAGAAAAATAGAAGACCATTATAAATCATAATTGTAACAACCTCACAGCTTCAAAATTTGTCTAGATATGAATGCTTAATGTGTGTGTATATATATATTTCTAATTTTGGTTCTTATATAATAATGAACATGTGTTATTTATCTTAATTGAAGTAATTATAAATTACTTCAATGGGGTACAATGTGGCATATCTACACACTACAGATATCAAATTAGGCTAATTAACATTTTCATCTCCTTACATATCATTCCTTTGTCTAGGAAAACTTTAAATCTTTCTCTAGTTCTTTATACAATATATAGTAAATTGTTGGGAATTGTAGTAATCTTACTGTGCTGTAAAATTTTAGACCTTATTCCTTCTTATTCCTTATTCCTTCTATGTAACTAATTGTTCCCCTTCTCTCAACTCCTCCTCTTTCTAACCTCCAGGGACCACTATTCTACAATTTACTTTAGTGAAACCCACTTTTAAAGCTTCTATTTATGAGCAAAAGAATGAAATATTTGTGTTTCTGCTCCTGACTTATTTCACTTAATTTCTTACAGTTCCATGCAAAAACTGACAAAATTTCATTTTCTTGAGTAAGTAATATTTTGTCATGCATGAGAGTTTTTCACATTCTTTAAATTCTTTCACTTATGGTTAGGCACTTCACTTACTTGCATGTCTTGGTTATTGCTGCAGAAAACCTAGGTGTACATTCTCTTTGACATACTGATTTTATTTCCTTTGGGTATGTACCATGAAGTGGAATGGCTGGATACCATAGTAGTTTTGCTTTTCATTTTCTGATGTACCTCTGTACTGTTTTCCATGATAGTTGTGCTAATTTAGATTCTTACAGCAATGTGCAGGATTCTCTGTTTCCTCCATCTTTTCTAGCATTTGTTATGTTTTGTCTTTCTTATTAAAGCCATTTTAACTAAGGCTAGATGACCTCTCACTGTGGTTTTCATTTGCATTTACCCAATGACTAGTGATGCTGAACATTTTCTCATATACTTTGTGGCTCCATGTGTATCTTCTTTTGAGAGTTACCTTCACATCATTTGCCCCCAAGTGGTCATATCCTATTTATAAATATAGAAAAGTCTCAAGTAGCATTTAAAATTGTTAAGTTGTATTAAAAAATGACTCAAGAAATGTTTTCCTCTATGCTCTGAGCATTTTAGGTCACTGTTTTTGTAATTTTCCAGTTAAAAATATAATTTCAGATCATTTATCATTGAGGTGAAATTCAGGTTATGAGCATCTACTGTCTAGGTGATTTAAATTGACCTTCTGTTAGGAGTGTGTATACTGTCCTTAAATTGGATAAGTTAAGGTCAGGATCAAGGGCAATCTTAACACACACTGACTAGCCCTTTTTACCCTGGTAACCCTGCTTCCATGTGAGCAAAATTGAAATCACAATGGCTCTCTACTTTTCTGTAAGAAATATAATTATTATTAAATATAACAATTTGTATTTCAGAAGCTTAACGAAATATCAAAATATCTTAATTTTGTTTTATGTTTTATATTAGAGTCAAGTTGGCAATTTCTACAAAACTAGGATATTTATTGTGATTTCACTTAATCTTTAAATAAGTATGAGAATTGCAATATTAGAATACTGAGAATACTTAGTCTTCAGCATATGCATTTATTAGATTCTTCCATTTATTTGAACTTCATTTAATCTCTGTAATGTTTTAAAGTATACTGTGCAGAATTCATGCACCTGTTCAGAATTCCATCTGAATTATTTATGCTATTGTATTAATTTACTAAGGCTACTATAACAAAGTACTGCACATCAGGGAGCTGCCATAATGAATTTATTTCTGCACAGTTCTGAAGACTGTAAGTCCTGGATTAAAGTGCCTGTGGAATTGGTTTTATTCTGAGTTCTCTCCTTTTAGCTTATGCACAACCATCTTCTCCTTGTGCTTTTTCCTAACTTGCCTCTGTGTCTGTGAGCCTGTCTATATCCCAGTCTTCTTATATACTGATACGGTTTGGACCTGGAATGCCCCCCAAATCCTGTTTGGAAGATGATTCAATCATGGTGGTTAATCCATTGATCTGTGCTGCCAAGAGGTAGGGCTCATTCAGAAAAGGTACTCACTGAAACATGACCTGAAAGGATATATGCTAACACCATACTTCCTGTTCTTTCTGCTGCCTGTCTTGCCATACAATGAGGAGCTTTTGTTAGCTAGGCCTCTTCCAAGCCCTACCACCCTTGACAGCCATCCATGAAGCTAAAGTAAACCTTTCCTCTTTTAAGTTGTGGATGTTGAATATTGTATTCCACAAAGAAAAAGTCACCAAGACAGATACTGACTACTGTTAGACTGGATTAGGCCCAGCCACTTTTGTAACCTCACTTTGCCTTAATCACCACTTTAAAGGTTCTGTTTCTATATAGAGTACTCTCATTTTACCACCTTGTCCTTTTGTGTTTCATGGTGTCAGTTATCCCTGGCCAAGTAAGAAGAGAAAATCCCAGAACTGATTGATAAGTTTTAAATTTCATGTCATTGTGAGCGGCATAATGAAATCTTATGCCAGTGCTCTTCTGTCTGACGCAGATCATGAATCATCTCTTTATCTGTTATATCTGTGATATAGATATATAGATGCAGATATCTATATCTATAGATAGATAGATAGATAGATATAGATATATTATCTTCTGGTTGCCATTTTGTAACAGTATGTCTGTAGGTACTGTGGCAGTATTCCAGTGTGTTCAGCTAATCTTTATTTTACTTCGTAATGGCCCAGAGCTCAGCTTGTATATGCCGAAAAAGAAGCTGTAGTATGCTGCTTTCTTTCTTACCTACTCATTTTATTTATGTATTTATGTATTTATTTATTTATTTGTATTTTCAGTACTGGGGATTGAACTCCTGTCTTTCCCAATGAACTACATGCCCAGATCCCCCTTTTTTTCTTCTGTTTTATTTTGGGACAGGAACTCACTCAGGATAGTCTCAAACTTGTGATCCTCCTGACTTAGCCTCCAGAGTGCTGGGATTTCAGGTGGGTTCCACTGTGCCTGGTATCTGTTGGTCAAGTGGATTGATCTTTCTGACTGTCTGTTTATCTTTGTTTTCTTGAAGTAAGATCTTACTGTGTAGATGGCTTCAGACTCATAATCCTGTTTCAGCTTCTCAGGTGCTGGAACTTAACAGACATGAGCTACTGTGCTAGTTTGGGTACTACAAGAGGCAGAATTGACAGAAATTATTTTTTAAAATTGGGGGGGGGGTCTATTTGGAGGGCTTACAAGTCTAAGGAGATAGCCAAAGATGACGACCTGCAGGTACAAGAGCTGGAGGGTCCAGTGGTTGTTCAGCCTCAAGATACAACACCCATCCAGGACTGCAGAACAGCCAAGGGGAGTCTGCTGCAGACCTTGGTTGTTTGAAGAATGATGGTGAAGAATGGAGACAGAGGATTGGTGGCAGATAGACAGGCCTATATTGAGAGTGGAGTGAATGTGTAATGAAGATTTGTGGTGTATAGCAAGTCAGAGTCCATAGACAATTGTGAAGGTGAGAACTTTCCTAGAAGAAGAGGCTGTAACAATGTTTGTTCTTCCTTCCTTTTATGTAGTTAAAGTTCACAGTTGGGCCACCCATATCCGGGATGGATTTTCTTCACTCATTGGCTGGCCCACAAATCACTCACACACACCTATATGTGTATAACATACTTTGAGATTGCATTCTAAGCATGATGATACTTAGAATGAATATCACTAAGAATTCAAAAAACAGTAAATGCTAGTGGGCTCAGGGAAAAAGGAACCTTTTGTACTCCTGGTGGGCATGTAAATTATCATAGCAACTATGGAAATTAGTATGAAGGCTCCTCAATAAAGTAAAAATAAGCTACCACTTGATCCACCTATACCACTCCTGGTTATATACCTGAAGCAACTGATGTCAGCATTATTAAGGATCCCTGCATACCTGTGCTTTTGCTGCACGGATTACAGTAACCAGTCTATAGAACCAACCAAGGTCCCATCAGCAAATTAATTGATGAAGAAAATATGGCATATATTTATACAGTGGAATATTATTCAGCCACAATAAATTACAATATTCTCTCATTTGTTCGAAAATGGATGGATCTAGAAAACATGTTCAGCAAAACAAGAAACTCAAAATCACAAGTTCATATTTTCCCTTATATGTGGAATCTAACAAAAAGAGAAGAAAATAGAAGAGAAACTATAGTTAGAAAAGAGAGAGGGATAGGTGTTATGTAGGTAACAGGAGAGTGATGTGGTCAGAATATTCACTTTGTAGTCCCTGAATGTGAAACTGGCAGAGGCAGGGGGAGGCACGGTGAGAGGGGGTGGTGGAGGTATGCATGGAAATAATCAAATTGTAATGTATGTCTTCTAAGACAAGAGATAAAAGTTCAAAATTTTTTGAGAGAATATATTCATATAGTATATTGTATTCTATTTTAATAGAATTGTTACAGATATGTAGTTATAGTTATGTAGTTACTGTTTTAGTAGAATGGTTATAGTTGTTACTAATTTCTTACTGTGCCTAATTTATTAAAAAAACTTTTATCATAAATCTATTAGGGTTCTTGAGAAAAATAGAATTAGTTTTAAAATATAAATTATGTAAGGGGATTTATTAGGTGACCTTAGAAGGTTCAGAAATAGAGTCCACAGCAGCCATCTCTGAGACTAGAAGGGAAGTGTGCAGTGGCCAGTCTGCCTGTGGGGAACTGGAGGTTCCAGTATGTGCTCAAATGAGAAGACCATAAGCCACAGAACAAGGAGATCAAGGATGCAACATCAGGCCAAGACCAAGATTCTGGAAGTTCACTGTAGAGTCACGGGGGCACATCTGCACTGGAGATCAGTGTCCAGAGGTGACAGTTAAGACTGGAACTCTCCAGAAGCAGCAGCCACTTCCTTCCCTTTTTATTCTGTCCAGGCTACAAGTCGGTAGGTTGGTGGCCTCCACATCCAGCTTGGGTCTTTTTCCCTCAGTTCGCCTGTCCTACGGACACCCCCAGAAATGTGCCTTACTGATTTGCTCTCTATGTTTTAATCCAGTCAAGTTGACAAAGCATGATTAATGGCCACTGTTAAGTATGTACTCATAGGGATAAACAAGGTATGTAGTGGCTCAAGGTAACTTGTACTGTTGTACATCTACTGAGGGTCTCAGAACGTGTCCTGCATCTAAGGGAGGAATCCTGTGCAGGCACACCAAAGCAGTCATACTGAAAGTGAAAACATCAACCTGTGAATTTTTGGAGGAACACACTTCAGGTCTTAAGACATTAGTCTCAATCTGTTATAACATACAAAAATGCAGATTTAATTTTGAGCATTGGCTTTGTATATTGAGACTTTACTCCCTCTTATATCTCCTTCCTATGCCAGAACATTTGAGGTGCTTGTTCTGAGAAGCAATTAGAATCATGGTCCATAGTAATAAATCAGAATTCAATTATTTGATTTAAAAATATCTAGAATGGTGAAAGATAACCTCTAGGATTTTTTAAATGTCTGAAATGACCCTTTAAACATTCTAGAATATCCCATTCTGCTTCATTCTTCTCCTGTTAAATCTTTTGCTCAGTGTTATGTAGGTGACATAAAAGATGACTTTTTGTTTCTTTCAATTTATATTTGTTAATGTTTCTTCCTAAGACTTTACTGCTCTTTGAGGCTAGAGGAACAAGTCAGTGGTTAAAGCACTAAGTACCAGAGTTCAATTACCCAGCACCACATAAGCTGGGCGTGGTGGTGCACACCTGTAATCCTAGCATTTAGGAACCTGAGGCAGGTTGATTGTCCAGAGTCCAAGGCCATTCTGGGCTCCACAGTGAGTAGAGAACCAGCCTGGACTACCTTCTGTCAAAAAAAAAAAAAAAAAAAACCTACTGTTTTTTATTCTTGTTTTCATCAAAAGGCTATATATATTAGCAGCTCAGTCAGACTGTGAATCTGGCCATCATTCAATACAGATTTGTGGGGAGTATATGGTGTAGTTTAGTGACAGACACATAACATGGGCTTTAGGTTCTGTCCCTGTCCCTAACATCCAATAAAATAAAATTACATGAAGTAGAAATACATAGATTCATGAAACCTAGTTTCTTTGTAGGTTGATGTTTGGGTACACACTTTACATAACATAGAATAATTGTGGCTGTTTACAGTTGTTTGAAACATATATGCACTCGCTGCTTGTTTGGTGTGTGTGTGTGTGTGTGTGTGTGTGTGTGTGTGTGTGTGTGTGTGTGTGGCTGTAGATTGAGATTCACATTCTAACAAACAAGGATCATTTCCAGTGTATTATTTTTACTCATAATGAGAAACTGTTGATAGGGTAGTCTGAATCTACTTTATTTGGACAAATAGGAATAGGAGTAATTTTTTCCCTAACAAAGACAGCCCTAAAAATCAGATCAGTGAGCTGAGTATGATGGTGGATACCTGTAAACCCAGTACTTTAGCAAGCTGAGGAAGGAAGATCTGAAGTTTAAGGTCATGCTAGAAAATTCAGAGACTTAAGGAGGCCTTATAAAAAAATACTAAAGATATAAAAAAAAAAAGGACTAGGGATATAGCTCAGTGCAAAGACCCTAGAGTTAATATGCAATATAGAAAAAAAAAAATCAAAGTAGTTTGCACATTGCCTTTCTTAAGTCTTAGTGTATTCGTTACAAGCCAATACTGGGGCTCTTAGTCAGGGCTCAGATCCTAGTACTCTCCAGTGCTTAGAAGGTGTATGTTCTTACAGAAAGGGCTTAAATTCTCTATTTCAACTTCTGATCTGTAAAATCAAAAATAAAAGAGCATACGTTTGGAAGTTATAGTGAAGATTAAATAAAGTAATACATGAAAAATTCTTTTTAGAGTGTATGACTGTATTAAACACCTGAATGATTATTAACATTACTATCAAAGATGAAGTATCAGTCAGTGGTGGCCATTATAAAAGTTCCTAGAAGAAAGTATTTCTGAATCTTAGGAAATCTTTCTTCTCTAGGGTACTATTACCAATAAAGGGGGAGGGGACTTTAATAGATCACCTATTAGCATTTATATGATACAGTTTTCATTTATTCTCCCTCATCTTCATTTATGGTTTCCTAAAGTCCCAGAACCAATTTGGAGGGAAGTAATGGGTACTGGAAAGCAAGGGCCCTGGATAAGGAGCAGAAGTCCACTATGAGCCTTGAACTCCCACGTATCCCTTATATCACCATGACTCAGATGTAGCGATGCTGATAAATTGTTAAGCTTACCACAGGTTTGTGCGAAGAGTCAAGTGCCATGTCATA